>CABHPR010147599.1:22388-33481 GCA_902168415.1 Peromyscus melanophrys
GATAGATAGATAGATAGATAGATAGATAGATAGATAGATAGATAGATAGATGACAGATGCATAGGTAGGTATATAGATATATAGAGTACAAGAGGTACTATGAAGGAGAGAATGGTCTAAAGAGAAGGGGGCAGGATAGGGTGATAGGAAGAAAGATAAAATATCACCTCTTCCCTCATATACAGCATACACACATATGTATCCCTGAAAGCAGAAGGGGAACTAGTGGGGGGGGGGGAATATGAACCACGGCCAATGATACCTATGGATAAAAATGCCATACTGAAACCCATTATTATGCATGATAACTAGAAATTATTAAAAGCCTCACCAGACGGTGAAATGGGTGAGACAGTCTTGTGGCAGCTTCTCAAGCCAGGCGGGAGTGCTAGTGTTCTGAGGCCCACAGACTGGAGGTGAGGCTCACTTCTGTGCTCAATGTGGAGGTGAGTGGAGTCTCATAGGCGCTCCGTGTGTATAGGGGACACAGGGAGATCAACCCGTCTCTTCTTCACCTGCTCTCCCTCCTCGTATTCCATCCTGGGCCTGGCAATGGCCTCTTCTGCTTTCACAAACTCCTTCAGCCTCATTTCTTCCTGGGCCTCCTAGGTAGCATCCCCTGTCATCTCTCCACACGCCTTTAGCCTGCGCCAGATGATGATTTCTTGTGGGCCAGTCTTGAGGCAGCACTTCTCCTTTATCCCCACGTGTGCAAGTTATATATTTAATAATCTTTTGCTGTTGGCTGATAGCAGTTCATTTACACTTGAGCTCAGAAGCCTTTGGAAAAGATCTGCTAATCTCCTGCCGCTGCTCGCTAAACTTACTCACCAGCATCTCTGAACTGCAGAGGACCACAGTTTTTCTCCTTAAAGACAAACACTGTGTTGGAGGCCATCGTGCTCTATCCTTACTTTCTCACTGCTGTGACAAGCACCTGAAATGGCAACTTCAGGAGAGAAGGAACTCTCTTGGTTCACAATCCACTGTGTCCAGAATGCATGGTAGTGGCATTGGGAAGCAGCTGCTCACACTAACGTCAGAAAGCAGGGAAAGATGAATGCCAGTTCTTGGCTGCCTTCCTCTTTGTTTCTTCTTTCTTATTCAGTCTGGGATCCCAACCCCATGGGGTATTAGTGCCCATGATCATGGTGTGGCTCCCTTCCTCAAACCCAGGCGAGTCAGCATAGGGAATAGTGTCATGACCTGGGACTCTGCTTGGCTTGGGCCGTACACACACACCTCTTCTAACAATGCCCTTGGGCAGCCTAGGACCCTTACCTTCATGGATTATGTGTATATCTCTCCCTAAACAATGCACCTAGCAACTTGTTAGCAACCTAGGACCTCTGCCTGCTTTCAGATGCACACATGCCTCCTGACTTCAAATAATGAGATAAATTTCTCCTCCTGTCAATGAGGCAGGATGGTTTCTATTCAACTATATATCATTGGTAGAGCAGCCAGTCCAGCCTGAACTGGTTTGGGAAACATGCATAACATAGCAAACTGTCCTCTGAGTGCTTTTGGGGAGAATTTATTTCCAGCTTATGCCTATGCGTAATTGGTATGCATATGATTAAAATCAAATGCATTATGGGACAGGATATGCACAGTAGAGAAATAATTATATAACTTGAAAACTGACAATTGAAATAAAGAACCATCCAAATTAACAACTAAGTACCTCCTTTTCTTGAACCCCATGAAAGGAGACCCCAAACAATAATCAATATCCTTTAATATGTTCACTCACAGGGCCCAGTGTCAGTCTTGACAGTATTTATTTCTGATTTGTACAATCTCTTTGCATGGAATAAAGTTAACCTTGCTACTTCTGTAAGTTCGTATGAGTGCTCACTTCAGTCTTACGAATAAGAGACCAAAACCCCAGAAACACCTGTCCCAGACCACCTAGTGACAGAACCCCTCTGAAAACACCTTTACAAATACACATGGATGTCTTAGGGTTTCTATGGCTGCCATGAAACGCCATGACCAAAAGCAACTTGGAGAGGAAAGGGTTTATTCAACTTAGGCTTCCACATCACTGTTCGTCATCAAGGAAGTCAGGACAGGAACTCAAACAGGGCAGGAACCGGAAGACAAGAGCTGATGCAGAGGCCACAGAGGAATGCTGCTTACTAGCTTGCTCCTTATGGCTTGCTTAGCCTGCTTTCTTATAGAACCCAGGACCCCAGCCCAGGGGTGGCACCACCCACAATGGGCTGAGCCCTCCCCATCAATCACTGATTAAGAAAACGCCCTGCAGGCTTTGCCTACAGCCAACCTCATGGAGGCGTTTTCTCAACTGAGGCTTCCTCTGATGACTCCAGCTGTGTCAAGTTGACAAAACCAGCCAGCACAGTGGATGTTTGTCTCCTGGGTAATTCTACATCCAGTCATGTTGACAACAAAGGTGAATGTGCTCAGGCCCCATGTGTCAGGTTTCTCAGGGCCTTTGTGAGTAGGCCCTGTGACTTGAGTCTTGTTTGCTAAGGGTAGGGACCTCATAAAGAGACAGCCTCAACCACAATGGCACTGCTGCAGGCTGGAGAACTTCGTGTGCCATCTGAATCTGCACATGCTTAAAGAAGAATTGCACACTACTAAGACACTATGCTCTTCAATATGGCTCATCTGAGAATGCGTCTCACTTCTCCCAATAATTTCTTATAAAGACTATGAGTATTTGGGGATGAGATTTCATTTACTAACAGTGAGAGAACATATCCTCTGAACTTAACCAAATATTCAAAATTAGGGCTGAAAATGAGAGATTTGTGACTGGAAGCAATAGTTTCCCACTAAAGAGTAGTGCCATTCATTCGAGAACTCTTAAGCACCTATGCAAGCAAATTAATATGGAGCATTACCCTAGTCCAGGACCCAAGGGGACCTGTGGAATTGTACAAAGAGGCTCATACTACCACTTAGATCTACTTCTCTGTAGAGTAAATAAAAACGTGTTTTGCCCAAACAAATGTCATCTTATTTTAAATAAAGCCATATGTGCCATTGTGGTTTATGTAATGTACATTCATTTAAAGGCCATTCCGAGATGGGTGATAGACTTACTTCATTGGTAACAGTGCTTGAATAATGTGGTAAGGCCTTGAGGTTCCTTCTCCAGCCTCATGGAAAGAAAGAAAGACACTGCAATCATGGTAGTTAGTTAATTTTTTATTTAAGAGATGGTAAAAGCCTGCTGGGTGTGGTGGCACATGCCTGAAATCCCGACACTCAAGAGGCTGAATAAGAGCACAGATGTGACCTAAGGAGATGGCTCATTGGAGAAGTGTTTCACGTGCAAACCTGGTGACTTGGGTTCGAATCCCCACAGAACACATTTTTTTTTGTTTTTTGTTTTTTGTTTTTTGAGACAGGGTTTCTCTGTGTAGCTTTGGAGCCTTTCCTGGAACTCACTCTGTAGACCAGGCTGGCCTCGAATTCACAGAGATCGGTCTGCCTCTGCCTCCCGAGTGCTGGGATTAAAGGCATGCGCCACCACCGCCTGTAGCATGAATCTTAAAAGTTCTTATTAATAAAATCAAACCTGAGGCCAGTTATTGGGGTGAAATGCTGGATGGTCAGAGAGACAGAACAAGCCACAGCTATCTCACCTTGCTGGATCTTCAGCTGGTCTTGTTTCCTCAGACTGGATGCCCCGAGCCCTCATCCAGAATGGGTCTCAACTGAACTGCTGGTAGAAGCCTGAATGCTTAACCAGCCACATGCTTCTCCAGGCCAAAGGCCTCTCCAGGCCAAAGGCCTCTCCAGGGCAAATGCCTCTAGTTTCTGGTCCTCACGCCTTATATACCTTTCTGCTTTCTACCACCACTCCCTGGGATTAAAGGCGTGCTTTCTGGGATTAAAGGCGTGGATCACCATGCTTGGGTGTATCCTTGAACACATGAATTTCTGCTTCTGGAATGCTAGGATTAAAGGCGTATGCTACCACTGCCTAACCTCTGTTTCATATTGTGGCTGTCCTGTTCTCTGACCCCAGATAAGTTTATTAGCATACACAATATTTTGGGGAACACAATACCCCCACAACCGCCTGGTCAGAACCTGCATTTAAAAGCCAGTTTGCAGCACTCGCATGGCAGCTCACAACTGTCTGGAATTCTAGTTCCAGGGGATTCAAAACCTTCTGACCTCCGTGGGTACCAGACATGCATGAAATGCACAGAGATGCATGCAAGCAAATACTCATAAGATAATAATCCTTTAAAAGCCAGATAGAGTAACATATTTGTGTTCCTTGTACTTCTATGGGGATTGGGATGCAGACAGAATTCCCATAGAATGTGGGCAAACAAGGGACCCTGCTCCAAACATGGTGGACAGCAGGGAACAGCATCTGAGGTTGTCCCCTGGTCTCCACCTGCACACTGTGGCATGTGGGCACCACCACCCCGTACACATTCTAGCACTCAGCGTCACCCTGGGCTGTGTATGGCCCTGTCTAAGACAGAGGGAGAGCATGAGCCAGACAACCTCAGTAATAAATGATTCCCAAACAAGCACACAAAGGAAACTGTTACATGTGCAGCTCTGGGCTGCCTGTGGTCGTCTTCTCGGGTCTTCAATGCCAACTGGAGTATGTCCTCCAAAAGCTCTGGGCTACCTTAACTTAGATGTAAGTGTAATTTTTTTTCTATTGACAAAGTATCACCTGAACTTTTTTCATATGTCTTATTTTGGGGGAAATTTATGACATTTTTAACTTTAGGAAGTTTTGCTTTCCCTGACATTTTATTACTTTGCATATTTGAAACATTTCAATCCCAGACAATAAATATTATGCGATTATTGTTTTCATATGAACAGGCTATTTCCTCCTGAATTTTCTAACCCCCTTTTCCCAGCTTATGATAGTAAAAATTTATTAGTAACAGCTTTTCCAGAATCGCACACAGTGAACATGGAGAGGAAGGGGGCACTAAGAGAAGAGGCCAGTGGTAAAAATGAACGGAGGTGTGTGGCTTTCTTCCTGATGAGTCCCAGTTTTTTCTTGTTCAGTTGAAATGAACATTATATTTATTCTATAAATCATTTTTATGATCTGTCGTAACCAGTTATCCTCTTCAATGGCATTCTTACATCATTATTGGGAAACAAAATGAATCTCAGTAAGCCAGATGCTGTTAGCACACCGCAAGCGAGTCTTCGTGGTTTGAAAGCATCTCCCCTCAAAAGCTAGCTTCATGGATTCCTCAGCTTAAAAAGACCTCTCTGGCCACTCTCTAAAATCCTGAAATTCCAACCTCTGGCCCAGAACGCCATATTCCCGGTTCCTTCTTCACTCTAATGCCTACTGTCTGCAAACAAACTGTTTCACTGAACAAACTCCTTCATCTAGAATGCAGACTCTGCAGGCAGTAACTGAAGTCCTCCCTGCCCGCTGCTGTTTCCTGACGTGCAGAACTGTGCCTAGCACCATAGTCCCTGTCCAGTCAGTGTTTGCTACCTGAATGGAAGAACGTTCAGTACCTCTGCAAACCCCTGCAAATCTATTCCCATCCTGCCTCAGCTCCCAACAGGAAACCTCCCCTAAAGTCCTCAGAACTTCTACTGTTTTTCAAGATGGCCTTTTAAAAATCTTTTGTATTTTGGGACCAAGATGGCTTGGTAGGTAAAAGTACTTGTCACATCTCCAGAGCCTCTGAAGGAGGGAAGAACTGATTCCTCACCCTTGTCCTCTGACCTCCATACATGCTCTGTGGCCATACTCACACACATGTACAATAATAATTAAATGTTTTTTAAGTTTTACATTGGGGGCTGGAGAGAGAGCTCAGTGGTTAAGAGCATTTGCTGTTCTTGCAGAAGACCCAGCTTCAGTGTGAGCACCCATGTCACATCACTCACAATCCTCTAAAACTCCAGTTCCAGGGGATCTGATGCCCTCTCTGGCCTCCTCAGGAACCTGCATGTCCATGGTCTTCATACAGATAAACAGGCATGCACACACATAACCTTTTAAAAACTTTATAAAATTTTAAGTTAAAAAAAAAAACTTTACAATTTTGATGCTTCCTAATTCACATTGCATCTTCAACAGTAAGAAACAAGGCCACTACAATTAAAGTTATGATATAGTTGGCTTCTAGCAATGTTATATGAACTTTATAGCCATACTCTATCTCCCTGCTTATTCACATTTTCATCTTATGATAATGTTGGGCTAGCATTTGTCAAGTCATATGTCACAAACTTTTTTTAGATGAGGCATCCAGAAATTTTTTCTGTTAAAAAAATATCAGTTCAAAAAAATGAATTTAAAGTAGTATAGTTTATACATAGCGATACTTTTCAGATGAAAAGTACAATTCATTGACTTTTAACAAATGAACACAATTGTATAAGCACCACCCCAACCAAGATCCAGGATTGCAAAACCCATCTCCCAGGCCCCTTTGTAATTGGTCTGCTGCCCTGTCACTCCGGGGATTGCTGCTGCCTTGTTGCACCGCTGGTTTTACCATTTCCAGAATGGCACACAAAGTACCGTGGTTCCATGTGAGGTTGAGTTCAAGACGTGAGGCTTCTCTTACTTAGCACAGTGCTCTTGAGGCTCATCCATCCTCTCGTGGTTCAGCACCACCTTGCTTTTGACGGCTAAGATTCCACTCTATGGATACCCTGATGCTCGATTATCAGTTCATCACTGAGCTCCCACTCAGATAGCTTCCAGTCTTTAGTTATTAAGGTTGAAGTTGTGAGAGTTGTGGCTAGACAGATCTTTGTGTGGACTTGTTGATAAAATTCCTCCCCTGGGGGAGTTGTGAACAAGGTCCCTTCCTCCTAAGGTCCCAAGGACAATCCAAAGTATAATCCCAGTTCACCCAGGGAGACCAATGAGTTTATTGAGCTTACAGAACATGGGTAAAGGGCTGCTTGAGGGAGCATGGATGACTCCTAAGCAGCCATACTGGAAAGTCTTCACCCAGCATGAACAATGGCTTCCCTATAGCCTTAGAGGTGGTACCCTCTCTTCTGGTCCTCCCTACCCTGTAGACTCTAGCAGCACACCTAGACTCTGAGACTGCAAACAGTTAGGATAAGATTGCATACAAATGAATGGGTGGACACCCAGCAAGGGTCCGAAGACCTCCCTGTCCCCTCCTAGGAGGTGATGTCAACAGTCCACAGGCTGATTATGACTGACTCTTAAAAGTAGACACAATCTCATGAAGATGGCAGCAGCTGGACTCAGAAGTCAACTCCATACAATAGACTGTTCACTGGGAATGAGTCATGGTAAGCGAATATCTGAAATTATTACATATCAAGGTAATATTGATGTTATAAGAAACTGCCAAAATGTTTGCCTAGTAGTGTTTGGCACTCACACCAGAAACATGATACTTCTTACTGCTTCATAGCCTTGTGGGTATTTGGCATGTAATTTCATTTTAGCCCGTCTACTAGGCCCTAGATTGTGTCACTGATTTCTCTGAGGACTAAGGCTATTAAGCATCCTCTGTGTGTTCCTTGTCTCTTGAAGTGTTTGTTCACAGACATTTCTCACTTGGAAAAAGCCCAGTTGTCTTCATATGACAGTGTGGTTTCAATACAGAGCCTTTATTAGAAATACAGTTTTCACCTATTTTATCTCTTCTTTGGATCCTTTTTTTCCTAAATGTCTCTTTGGAAAGGCTGAAGTTTGAGATTCTGAAGTTGAGTTTATCAAATTTTCTTATTTTGTGGTTCATGCATTTTGCATCTAAGAAGCCTTTATCTAGCCCAGACACACAAAGACTTTGTCCTGTTTCCTTCTTGGTGTTTTAAATTTTAGCTTTTGGGTCACTGATTCATTTTAAGTTTATTTCTGTGTGTGAAGTAAGGGTCTAGAGCAGCATTTCTCTGTCTGTGGATTGTGACCTCTTTGGGGAGTCAACCTTTTACAGCGGTTGCTTAAGACCATCAGAAAACACAGATATTTACAATACAATTCATAACAGTAGCAAAATTAACATTTATGAAGAAACAAAATAATTGTATGGTTGGGGTCACCACAACATGAGGAACTGTATTAAAGGGTCACAGCATCAGAAAAGGTGAGAACCACTGGACTAGAGGCTCTTTCTGGTTGGATATTGATGTCTGTGTAAATACCATCTCTTAAGACATCCCTTTTTCTGCTGAACTATTTTGGTGACCTTGCCCAAAACCAATCTGTAAAAGTGTGAATCTGATTTACATTCAGTTCTGCTTCACTAGCCTGTGTGTGCTATCCTTGTGACCTCTTCATTATTGTGACTTTAGACTGAGTTGGGAAATCAGGACTAGATAAATATTCCTAGGATTTTCATTGGAATGCCTTGAATCTATGGCCAACTTGAAAGGAACTGATAACTACCATTGATCCTAGCGAGTGAGCGTGGTGTGTACTGCCTTCCACTTGTTCTGCTCACACTGCTCACTACTGTTTCGTGGCTTTCAGGTTATAAACTTAGTCCCTGTTCTGTTGGCTCACACATGGCTGCTTCATGGCTAATGCCGTAAGGGTGATTGCTTCTAATTCACTGCCAACATTTGGAAATACATTGTTTTTAGAAAAAAATGTTTTTGTACATCAAACCTTTATGGTGAAATCCTACTGAACTCACTTACTAGCAGTAACTGTTGTGTGGGGTTGGAGTAGATGTCCTGGGATATTCTACACAGATGATCATTATTGGAGGTTAAGGCAATTTTTCCTCTTTTCTAGTCTGTGTGCTGTGTAGTTCTTGTCTAATCTCAGTGACCAGAATCTCAAGTGCAGTGCTGAGCAGCGATGGTAAGGATGGACAGTTTTGCCCTCCTGAGTTAATGCTGAAGGCATTCAGGCTCTTACCATGTAGTTAGCTATGGTGATATTTTATGTATACTAAAATGTGATTTGTATGTTAATAAATAAAGTTGCCCAGGGGTCAGAGCTAAGAGAGCCATAGCAAAAGCTGGGCAGTGGTGGTGCACACCTTTAATCCCAGCACTTGGTAGGCAGAGCTAGGTAGATCTCTGTGTGTTCAGGGATACAGCCAGCATTGGAGATACAACACCTTTAATCTCAATACCAACCATAGAAGACCTGGAGGTCTGTACAGACAGGCAGTGATGAGGTGGTCATGTGGTTGGGTTTACAACCAATGAGAAGGCAGAACAGAAAGTCTATATAAAGACAAACACACAGGAAGTAGGTCTCTCTTGGCTGAAGAGGATCGCTGAAGCAGGAAGGGTAAGGCTCTTAGCTCTGACCTCTTGGGCTTTTATCTTTGCATTGGCTCTGTGTTTCTTATTAAATAAGATGGTTACTTCTACAGTTAGCCGTCAGATTTTTCCATAGCTGCTCTTGTCACGTTAAGGACGTTCCCGTCTATCCCTTCTTTGCTGAATGATTTTACAAACATACTGATCATACTCCCCAAAACTGTCCAAGAAGGTCTGAAACACTCGGGCTGGGAGGACGGCCCAGTGAGTAAGGCATTGTGCAATTGGGAGGACCTGAGTTCCCATCCCCAGAACCCATGGAAAGCCGGGCCCCGTAGCACGCATCTGAAATCCCAGTGTTCCTGTGGAATGACGAGGAAGGAGGACAGGACAGTCCCCATAAGCTCACTGGCCCAGGTTCCTGGCACACACAGTGACAAACAACACATGAGGTGGAAGGAGAGGCCAATGCCTGCACCCATTCTCTGACATCCACACGTGTGTCACTGCACATGCACGCCTGCACTCATCCAAATGCACACAAAAGGAAGAGAGATGGAAAGAGAGTCTAAGAAACCATCAATAGCCAAGAAGAACCTAGAGAAACATAGCACAAGTGTGATGTGGTTTCCCAGATGTGACTCTAGAATGGAAAAAGGAATTAGATAAAAATTAGTCAAATCTGAGTAAAGCTGATCTGTTAATAAAAGTTACTATATTATAAAATAATACTATATTATATTATAATAAAATAGTTAAAAGCATCTGCATTGGCTGGTTCACTGCAAATAAGTGATAATAGCATTAGTTTACCAAGTGTTGCTGAATCAGTGAAAATGTGGCTAGCAGAGAGGAGTGACTTAGGCTGTATGGGAATTATATACTGGCTGCAGTTCTCTGCAAATATAAATGTCTTAGTTAGGTTTTTATTGCTGTGAAGAGACACCATGACCAAGGCAACTCTTATAAAGAAAACATTTAATTAAGGGTGGCTCGCTTATAGTTTTAGAGGTTCAGTCCCTTATGATCACGAAGGGGAGCATGGCAGCGTGCAAGCAGACATGGTGCTGGAACTGAGAATCCTACATCTTGCAGGCAACCGGAAGTCAACTGACTGTCACACCGAGTGAAGCTTGAGAAAAGAGACCTCAAAGCCCTCCCCCACAGTGACACACTTCCTCCAACAAGGCCACACCTCCTAATAGTGCCAATCCTTTTGGGGGCCATTTTCTTTCAAACCACCACGGTAAAGCTTAATGGAAAATCTGTTTTGGGTATAATGTTTATTCTTTTCTCTGAATTTCACTCCCCCTGTAATACCCTATAACCAATAATGATACACATGGCTAGCCATTATTGATCTTCTGGTGTTAGCAGTAAAGAAATGGGAAAGGGGAGAAAATTTAAAATGTAAATTGTTCCACACCTCAGTAAATACACTGAATTAGAGTGAAGAATAAATACTCATAAGCTCTACTGCCACTGACCATTGGTTGGTCCAATGGCCATCGCTAGTATTGATCACCCCACTAAGCCAACCCATGTTGCCTTTGCCTTCTGTAAATACTTTTGCTAGCATGGTTCCTTGCCTGGAGGATGAACCTGCCCTTTTACACTTTAGTTATCTTTTACAGTGAGTATCTTTTCCTGATTTAAGAAACCACCCCAGGGGTGGAGAGAAGGCTCAGCAATTAAGGACACTTGCTGAGTTCAATTCCTAGTACCCATTTCAGTGGCTTACAACTGCCTATAACTCCAGATCCATGGTGTCTAACACCCTCTTCTGACTTCCTTGAGTACCTACACACACACACACACACACACACACACACACACACACACACACACACACACACACACACACACACACACACACACACACACACACACAC
>CABHPR010147599.1:33491-43883 GCA_902168415.1 Peromyscus melanophrys
CACACACACACACACACACACACACACACACACACACACACACACACTCAAATAAAACAAATCTTTCAAAGAAACCACCCCAAATTTTCTGAGTTAGCACCACATGATTTACTACCCTCAGAATTCTGGAATCAGGATCCCTACAGGCCTTGACTAAATAGTGCTGCTCCACTTGACTTCATCAGGTAACATGTCACTCAGCTGCCTGTTAGGCCAGAAAGGTCCAGAAGGCTGTCCTCATCTAAGTGGCACCTTGGTGGCTTCCTCAACATGGTCTTTCTCCTCACATGTCAAGCTCTGGCTCCCTCTCAGCATAGTAGACTCAACGTGATTGGTTTAAAATGCAACTGCCTTCCAAGAAGAGGAAACAAAAACTGCCGCACCTCTCAACACTCATCTCAGGGGTCCCGCAACCTCACTTCTGCTGTATTTTGCAAACAGAGCTAGTCACAAGTCAGTCCAGATTAAGGAGAAACGAAATATAGAAACTGGATGAGAAGAGCAGCGGTGAGTTTGCAACCATCTTTGATTCACAGCATGGGCTGTAGAAATCTTTGTTTCCTGTCCAAGTTAGCTTTAACCATCAGCCTGACACAGCCTAGAGCATCTGAGAAGGGAGTCTCAACTGAAGGACTGCATAGATCAGATTGGCCTGTGGGCATGTCTGTGGAGGACTACCTTGGTTGTTAATTAATACCAGAGGGCCCAGCCCACTGTGGGCAGCACCATTCCTTAGACGGTATATAAGAAAGCTAGTTGAGTCTAAGCAGCACTTGGCCAGCAAGCAGCATTCCTCCATGGTTTGTACTGCGCTTCTTTGGATGCGAAGTGAATCCCTAGGTTAGGAGCAATACTACATGGAATAACAAGCAGGTCTCCCTTCAAGTTCCTGCTTGGGATTCCTGCCTCGACTTCCCTCATGATGAACTATTATTACTAGTAAGCTGAAATAAACCCTTTACTCCCCCAAGTGGCTTTTGGTCGTGGTGTTTGTCACAGTGAGGAATGGACGAGAAAAGCCACCTTGGGTTAAATTCCTGGGTTTAGAAGTACTGTATATCTTAGGTGTCCAAGTTGTTCTCGGCTGATCTTAGGACTTTGCATGCTAATGAGTCATGCTTGGAAATCAGCCTCTCTGTGCTTTTACCAATTCTTGATGTTTTTCAATCCTTCCCAGGTTAGTGCAGGAGCCTGACCATTGCATTTATTTGTATTTTTGAGTACCACCGAAGTAGAACATGTTTCGTGTGTTCATTGGCCCAGAGTCGATGTTCTTTTCTGAATTGCTTAATCATGTCCTTTGCCCATTCTCCTCTTGGATTGTTTCTTGTTTGAATGTTGACGTTCTTCTGAAATCTGGGTCATTAAAGTTTAATTGACCTCAGACAACCCTGATAGGTCTTAAAATGTTATGAATTATTCTTTTTTAAATATTATGAATTATGCATCTTTGGAATAATTTTTCTTTGTTTCCACTGATTTTTTTTTTTTTTTCGAGATAGGGTTTCTCTGTGTAGCCCTGGCTGTCCTGGAACTCACTCCATAGACCAAGCTGACCTTGAACTCAGAGATCCGCCTGCCTCTGCCTCCCGAGTGCTGGAATTAAAGGTGTACTCCACCACAGTCTGGCTCCCGCTATTGTGTTCTTGATTTCTCTAGATCATGTTGCCATTTTCAGTTTGACCTCACGGTGTTTGGAACTGCAGGTGACCTAATCTTTCAGGCGAGGCCCCTGACACTGAATGAAGAAGGGATGCTGTGCAGAGACGCTGCTGTGCAGAGATGCTGCTGTGCAGAGATGCTGCTGTGCAGAGATGCTGCTGTGCAGAGACGACACTGCTGTGCAGAGACGATGCTGTGCAGAGACGCTGCCGTGCAGAGACGCTGCCGTGCAGAAATGCTGCCGTGTAGAGACGCCACTGTGCAGAGACCCTGCTGCGAGGGTAAACCTGGGGCAAACCTCTGAGTAAGTTCTCAGTCGTTTGGCTACTTTACAGTAAGGTCTGTGTCTTCCTAGATCTGACACTAAGAAATTCAAGCTAATGCAAACATGAGGACCTGAGTTTGGGTCCCCAGCACCCTATAAAAAACCTAAGCATAGTCACATTTGTCTATAACACTAGCTGGGGATAGAAGGGAGTCAGGCAGATCCCTGGAAACCACTGGCCAGCCAGTCCATCCAGATGGTAAACACTGGGTTCAGTGAGAGAAACTGTCTCAGAATAAAATGGGGACAATTTAGTTGCCTGATGCCAACCTCTGACCTTTACACAAAAACACACACATGTACACGCAGGCACACACACACAAATTCAATCCTGCCATATATCCCGTCCCTACCCCAGCGAGCTGTATGGTGGCTTTAGCTTTGGGCCTTGGCTTGCCTGTCTACTCAGTGGAAGCTTTCGTGACCTCCATGGCCTTGAGAGGAGTTGCTCACTGTTGAGATTGCTAAGGGGGCACTTATAGAACACGGGTGGAGTGAGCCATCGTTATAAGTCAAAATTGTCAGTTTATTTTAGCCCTCAGTGTTAATCAAAACCTTTTAAAAATAGTTTATAATTATAGTTTTGAAACTTTGTGTTATTTGTTACAAGTTTTCAGAAGCACGAAAATAACACCTCCCCCCCCCCCCCATTTCTGGGCCAACCCTGTGCTTTCCTGGTTCATAAACACAGTTTTTATTTCTCTGCCTGTCAGAGTAAACCAAGCCAACTCAACACTTCCTGTTTCTGTCCTCGTCACAGGTATAGGCGTTGACCCATCTGCTCCCAAAATAAGCTTTCTACTTTCGTTCCTCGGTGTCTGGCTAGGCAACCAGACTGCCGATCCCTGGACAGTGATCACTTTGGCCGCTGAAGACCCATCTCTGACATTCTTGCTCAACTCATCAGCCTCTTCGTGTTCTCATCAGATGCTCTTTACTTGGGGGCACCACATGGTCAAGTTTGAGCTGAGACCTCAGAGCATTTCAGTTCCTAACCAGAGTCCCCATAGCCAGCATGAGAACAGCACACACCAATTTCCTATGGCGACTCTTGGTTCTCTAAATGTCTACTACTTCTGAAGGAAGAAGATTGAGTTTCATCTGTATTGAGTAAGAGGAGCGTAAGCTTAAAAGTATTTTATGTTTCCATCACAGTTTATTCTGTTTAGCATAAATCACCAGAGCCAACCATAACTTCCCACTTACTGGAGCTTTCTCAGTCAGTCGCATTACATGCATGTCAGAGACACCTTCCTACAAGTCCCTCAAGGTCCGTAGTTTAGAAACGCTGGGGCTTCCTTCCCTTCACCCACTCAACACCTCCGGAAATATATGCTAATTGGAACCGAAACGACCTGCTTGCCCAACAGGGTTAGACCCCTCTTAACACAAGATTAATGAGAGCGAAGTTTAAGGAAAAAATAACATTTCTTCAGCAGCCCAAGAGGAGACGCCAAGTAAAAGCCAGCAATCCCGATTAGTCTAGTCAAAAGCTCCTCTTTCCTGATCCCATACATTGAGGCTGGCGTCGGCCACTCCACCAACCTCCGGCTCAGCCTTCTTCCCTGTGCAGAGATGCCGTCATGGTCCATTTTAACTGTTGTCAACTTGACACAATGAACAATCACCTTCCAAGAGTCTCAGTGAGGGATTACTAGATGAGGTCAGTCTCTGGGCATACCTGTGAGGGACTTCCTTTAACTAGGATCATTGAGTTGGGGTGACCCATGCTGAATGTGGGTATCACCGTTCCCTTTATGGGTCCTGAATTATGTAAGCATTGGGAAAGGGAGCCGAGTAGTGGGCACACATACATCCATACTCTTTCTGCCCTCGACAGGCTGCCTTGACTTTCCTGAAATGACAGACTGTAGCCTGGAATTGTAAGATTAACAAACCCTTCCTCCCCTAGGTTGATTTCCTGTGGGGTGTTTTATCACAACACTGTAACGGAGATAGGACACACACCCACGATTTAGTTAATTTCTGAATTAGCACAATCGGAGATGAGTGACAGTAATACAACAGGACAGCGACAGCACACTGCACTAAAATCGCCCTCACTGGGTGAACAGGGGTCACTTGAAAAGATGCACCTGGGACCCTGCCAGTGGACTGATGGCCAGGACAGCCACTGGGTGGCTAGGGAGCAGGTGGTCCATCAACGTGGTCACACTGGAAAAGTGATGTGCATATCGCAGCCAGGACCAGGTGGGATGGCATGAGATTCATGACACTCAGATTTGTATGCACTTTAAACCTTAGGGATTGTCTCTAGAATTTTCCACTTAATTTATCTCAAGCCTTTAACAATGAGAAAATGACACTGTGGAAAGTAAACACTTTTCCTCTTTTGAACTCAAATGACTTAGTCCTTTTTGTTTTTGTTTTTGTTTCTAGTTCATCTTTTTTGTGTTCCATGCTATCAAGAAACAGCAGACCGTGGAAGTTCATTTATTATAGTTAAAGACTGTCTCCAGTGACGACAAACTCTTAGATTCTTTTGGTTAGAGTAATATTTTGGTCAAATGCCTAAAACAGTTCTTTTTGTTTGGGTATTTTCTTCCCTCTGAAAGCCAGAGTAGGCTAACACTGTAGCAGACTGCAGGCACACAGGCCCCAGGTACTTCAGCGAGAAGACGCTGAGCGTTGGGATGCCATGAAGGAGAAAGTAGCTGCTGCAAACCCGCCTGAACTCCAGCCCCTTCCCCAGGAAGCACAAGGGCCATCCTTACCCCACTCCTGCTGTCTATATAAAATCGTTTCGGCGACCACGATGCTTAGGTACCTAAGGCAGGCAGGATGACAGTGCCAGAGAGGCAGATGGAGTAAACAAGACGCCTAGACAATGCTGGCTCAGCTGGGCTCGCAGCCACCTGGTTAGGTGATGAACTGTACGAGAGTAGACTGTAGTCAGACGTTAACACGCACACCCGCAAACAGCCATCTCAGACCTCTAATCTCACTTTATGACCAAACTATAATTACATTACAGTGATTACTTGGATATTACATTTTTATTACGGCTATGTCATGACGTCTACCAGGAAAAATATATGCCTACTTTAACCAATAAAATTCTTAATGACTCAGTTAAGCTGTGTCTACATGAAACCCATGACTTAAGCATTGGGGTCAAAATCATTTTTAGGGCCTGGGGGAAGTAGAGAGTTAATCCCCATCTACCTGACTGCCTCAGCCTCCAGAGAAAAATGTCTGTTGTGTGATATACTTCTAGAGGTTAAAAAGTTCCAGGTTGGGTGACTCAGGGAGTCGTTAAGTGTTGTGTTTAAAGGCTGAATGTATAAACCATCTTCAGTTGGCCAATTCCAGCTGGTAACAAAAAAGTGGACCTGGAGTGGGGGGCAGGGCTGGAGAGAGAGAGCAACAATTAGGAGCATTTGCCTGCTCTTCCCGAGGACCCGACTTCTTCCCAGCACGGATGTCAGGTGTCTCACAACCATCTGTTAACTCCAGCTCTGGTGGATCTGATGCCCTCTTCTGATCTCTATGGGCATTTCATTCATGTGCATGAGTATACACACACACACACACACACACACACACACACACACACACACACACAGTAGGAGAGAGAGAGGGCGGGAGGGAGGAGGGCTAAGAATAATAAATATTTTTTTTAATAGAGTAAGGAACAAAGGAAATACTGGTGTCTCATTCAGCCAATGTTTAGAGGCCAAATTATGTCTCCAAAAGGCCAGTGGGACCCAACAATGGCCCAAAGGTTCTTATAGACCAGCTAGGCTAGACATTGTTTTATTGTCATTAGAAGCCACGGACACACTAACAGGCACACTGGAGACACGTCCTAAAGTTACTTTCTGGCGCTTCTTAGACCCTCAACCCTCACAGTTGCATTTGCTACAGGCCAAACTTGCTGAGAATTCCAGGCTGTGAAACACTACATATTGTTTGTGCGTGTATATGTGTGGAGAGAATGTGGGAACCTCTCTGGTCATAACCACTCTCTTAGCTATTGCCTGTGTATCCCTTCCCCACGCTGGGCAGCCCCAGACCTGCATAGCATGCTGGCTGGCTGTGGAATAATTCTAGACTCCAAGAGCCAGATGCTTGAGTTTTGAGGATTTACCATCTCAGCTGACATGAGTAAAAATAGCCAGGTTTAACTACTTCTGATTTTTTTTCCTACATATATTTTTATCCCCCAATTTGTGGTGCATTGATAAAACAAACATTTTCTTCTAAGAAAACGAAGTGGCTAACAGGTTTTGCTAGCAAGTCTTTGCTAACAGGTTTTCCCAAGGTAAACCAAGCCCAGAACTTGGTTTCTGCATCACTGGAAAAAGGAAACCCTTCTGGCAAACACACTGTCTATGGCTGTAGCATTCAGGGTCCAGTCCTAAAGTTCTGTGCATCTGTCAGACATGCACACCGTTAAACATTCATGTCTGCCTACAAATGGGAAAAGTATTACCGGGCCTGTTTTTAGCATTGTTTTGGCAAGGCTGTCACTGTGGGGGAAAACGCCCATAGAAATGTAATGAGAAAGCTGAATGAATCTTCAAAACATTGTGATTGTCTGACATGTAGGGTGGTGAAGTCACAGGCATGGGACAGAAAAACGCAGGGGACTCCCTCCCTTGACAGCCAGCTCTGGAGCTATGCAGTGAGGAAGCGAGCTGTCTGGAGTTAGGTGGTGTTGAGCTGTGCCTTCCCTGGAGCTCAGAAGGTTACACGTGTCCCCGGCCTGGACATACTTCACACGCTTCTTGTCATCTCTGTGAGCCTACTTATGGAAGGGCTCACTGTTGGCACGTTTGTGTTTAACTTGATCTGCCTGCTACCCTTTTTCTCTGTCTCAGAGAAAAGAGCCCCCTTGTTAGCTACTAGAGAAAGACAGGGTTACTCCAACTCACCTGGTCCCCTCAGTCCCTTAGGGAGCAAGTGGCAGGTAGTTCAAAGAAACCACCAGGCCTTTCCTCATGCCCTCTTCCTCCCCCAGCTCACCACACTCCTGCCACCCAGTACGACTCCTATTCTTCCATAACTTACTGGAGCGGGGCTGAGCGTGGGGCCATCTGGAGCAGGCAGGTTGTGCAGACACAGGCTGGGAGCAGAAGTCACACACATGGGGCAAACTTCAAGCATGTGCCCCACTCGTCAAGCCTTGTGTCCTGACGTGGGAGCTGTGCCGGCCAAGATGCACCCGGAAGGAGGGCTGTTCTTTCTAATCTCTCCACCAGGGAGAAGCCTCTGAAATGTTCCTGCCCTACCCTGACATCGTTTTCTCTGTTTGTGTGGTGGGTTCTCATGGGAGCCCCAAGACCGAGCCTGGAGGAAATGTCGAGCATGGATCGACATGCACACGAAGGGGCACATCCTGTCTGGGCAGCAGTGGTTGTACTGAGAGTATTACTTCTGTGGAGGGTGTGACAGAGTAAGTCTTCCATCCTAGGCAGAATCCCGAACCTTTCAGGCCTCAGGCTCAGCCCTAGTATAAGGAACAACCGTCTTGGAGCCTGCAGAACTCTGTCTACAGACACTACCACGGGGTTCCCCCAAGGCAAGGCCCACTTAAGTTCTGAACGGAATGGATGGAGAAGGGTGGCCCGGCTGTTCTCAACTCCTCCATAAAGTCACCAAATCACCGGAAACTAGGGTAGAAGATGTGGTAGGCTCTCGGAGATCCACTCATGACATTCCAAGATGGACACAGGGACTAGAGGCCTCGCTCCCACTACCCCTACAGAAGCAGCCTTCCGATTTCTGTTCTTCCCCATCTTGGCACTCAGTCAAATATGTCCAACCCGCAGCCCAAAGGACCCACGCGTCCCAGGATAGCTGCGAATGCAGCCCAGCCCATTGGTAGGTAGCAGTGCCATGTCACAGTCAAGAGGCCAGACACCCCTGCACCTGTGAGGCTCCAGATTCCTGGCTTTGAACCCACTGGATGGTTGTTAGAGACCGCTGCTAACTCACTGCTGCCCACCCTGGACAGTTTGATGCTATACTTACTTCCATTCACCCATGTCTGCTGAAGGTTCCCAGGGCCACTCAGACCCAGTTCCTGCCCCCATCCCAACCAAACCTGCCATGATACCCAACTTTACTAGTACTAAGAGAGTCTGTATTTCTGCACGTGGGTCCTTTCCAATCACTAGAATAATGCCAGAACCCTTCCTGTCACTCCTCTTTGTCCCTTCAATGACACTTTTATTGCCTGTCCCCTTTATGGGACTTGGCAGCACAGACCAGCAGCCCTGTTGGAGCCCTGTTCACCCACATACTTTGGACAGTGATCAGCTAATGCCCACTATGCCTAGAGACGGCCCAACACTTCCTTCAGCTACCCACGCCCAGCACCAGACTCGTCGGCTACGGTTACTTCCTTCTGCTCAGCAACCCCCAGGGAAGCCCCAGGCTGCCTCACAGCTCAGTGGCCTGGAGATGCCAGGAGGCATCTGAGTCCACTCTTGGAGGTATCCCTGGCAAATCAACAAATCAGGAGAGAGGAGTCTCATTCTAAACTGGCCCATTTACAGCCCTGTATTCTACCTTGCAGATCCCATGGAGGGAAAAATTCACTTATTGTTGCAATAAATTATGTTTTTTTTAACCTCAAATAAGGATTGCTTTCCTATTAGAGATTGCCTCTCACACACTAATACTGTGTTATTCTGAATTCTAAGTCTACCAAAGACATGACTAGCATGCTATTTGGATGTGCTATCCCACCTTCCTGCTCCAGAAGCATAGCCAAAGGAAGAGCCTCCCTGGCTTCCTCATCCCACCTGATTATATGTGTTGTTGCCATAGCCTTCGGCTAAGCCGTGACTTCGCCCTTAATGATTAGTTCTGACTGACTGATGCTTGCCAGACTCCTCCACCAACTCTGTGTCAATTAGCTGTTACCACTTAACGACCGTCCTCAGACTCAATCACTCCGAGGGGCTCTTTCTTTAGGAGATTGGCCCGTCTGGTCTGTTGAGAGTTCATGTGGCTGTGTCTGGCTTCGGATGGCTGTAGCTTAGACACATGCTGTCACCCTCAGCCTGGCAAGACTTCATGGGAAGAATGGGAAATGGGAGAAGGCACGCCAGGTCTCAGCTGTATGGTACAATGTCACTTCTGCCGCACTGTTACCGTCTAAACAAACCACAGTGCCTTCCCAGAGTCGGGAGGTGGAAAGTTTATGTCAATTAACCACCAAGATGCTATTAATAGGTCTTATGTTGTTTTCCACAGTACCCTCATCCCACTGCTTTCCAGGTGAGGAAAACAGTGCTGTAAGAGGTCAAATCGAGGCCAAGAGCTAGTAATGAAACTGTATCAGGATTAGAATCAGGGTCTTCTGATATCAAGGTCACAGCTGCTCCCGGAGTTCTGGGATCGGTCAGGGCTGAGGAAAACTCTTAAGACAGTGGTTCTCACCCTTCCTAACGCTGTGACCCTTTACTACAGTTCCTCATGTTGTGGTGACCCCCCCAACCAGAAAATGATTTTCATTGTTACTTCATAACTGTAATTTTACTGCTGTTATGAATCACAATGTAAATATCTGACATGCAGGATATCTGATGGGTGACCCCACGGGGTCTCAACTCACGGGTTATTGAGAACCCCTACTTTGAGAGATGCTTTCACTCTGTGGTGAGGCAGACTCTTCCTGAAACGCCGACAAGACCGGTGCTCTCAGGAACACACAGCAGCGTGGTGACTTGCGCATGCTCAGGCCAGTCAACATGCCGGCATGGAATGGGGAAGAGCTCAGGAGCCCCCACCCCTCCCAGCGGAGCTATTGGCTGCTGAAAGTTTCTGGGGGGAAAGAGTTGGTCATCTCCAAGGGTGTGGCCCCGTGTTGGCCACCCATGCTCTAGTGCAATGATTCTCAACCTGTGGGTCATGACCCCTTTGGCAAACCTCCAGCTCCAAAAATATTGACATTACAATTCATAACAGCAGCAAAATTACAGTTACGAAGTAGCAATGAAAATGATTGTATGGTTGGGAGTCAGCAAAACATGAGGAGCTGTGTTAAAGGTCGCAGCATTGGGAAGGGTGAGAACCACTGCTGTAGGGGATGACCCTCCACACCCATGGGTAGCAGAAACTGGAATCGGGAGGCTGGCGGAGGGAGCAGGAGAGGTCGTGAAGTCGGGAGAGGGTAGAGTGGATCTGGGAGGAGTTACGGGGAGGACTGAGAGTGAATGTGACCAAAAACATTCTATGCATGTATGAAATTCTCGAATATTAATAAAAATGTGGTTTTGCACAGAAGAGGGAGGGAGCACTCTGTGACAGGTCAGGGGTAGCCCCCAAATGATCCTAATGGGTCCCAGCTTCTCGGTATCCCCATCTCCTTAACAGTGTTGAAATCACACACACACACACACACACACACACACACACACACACACACACAC
>CABHPR010147599.1:43893-63728 GCA_902168415.1 Peromyscus melanophrys
CACACACACACACACACACACACACACACACACACACACACACACACACACTGTGACCGAGTCTACCCCGTTCACTACACCCTCAGACCCTGTGTTCCACACTACAGCTTCACAGAAAGTCTGTCCCCAAGACAGCCCCGTCTCAGACCTGTCTACTCCCAGGGTCCCGCTTCAGCCTCCAGGCACACATCCCCATCTCAAGTCAGGGCTTGAGCTTTGGATCTCCGTCTCCCTCCTTCCAGTGGCTTCTAGACATCTCCAGTTTGGGGGTTTCCTCCCAGACAATTCTCACAGGGCCAGATGGGGACCTCACACGCACCCTGGCCATGCTGTAGAGAAGGTAAGGCAACTGGCAGCCTGGAGTTTCCACAAGGAACTTGACTCTATAGTGGCTGCTTCCATAGCAGCTTGGTGGCTTCTCCATGTTTGCTAAAGTGTGGCTTCCTTCAGCCCTCACAGAGGACTGTATGGGTCTCCCAGGCCTGTGAATTGACTCAGTGGGAGATGGTGCTTGCTGCCGCCAAGGCTGATGAACTGAATTCAGTCCCTGGAGTCCACATGGTGGAAGGAGAGAATTAACTCCTGCGAGTCCTCTGAGCTCGCCATGCACACCACAGTGTGTGCACATATGCACACACACAAAATAAATGAATGAATAACCGTGGGAGGGGAAAGGGTACAGTCTAAATATCGGAGCAAAGACTTCTGCACGCCTCCTGGCCCTTCTCCAGCCATCCTTGCCCTTCTTCCTTCAAGTCTCCATCTAGAACACTAGGGATGTAACCCACTTAGAATGCCTGCCTCATATGCACAAAGTCTGGAGTTCCGGCCCCACAACAGCATAAACTGAGCCTGTATTTCCCTAATTTAGGTGGAGTCAGTAAGATCAGAAGCCAGCCCTGGCTAGAGACTCTCTCTTAAGAAAAGCCCTCTGCAAAGGGTTTACTGAATCAGGGCCAGAAAAGGCCAGATGTGAGGGAAGCAGTGACCGGTGGGGTGGCTCCACAGTTATCCTCACCCAATGCCTCACCCCTGACTGTAGCCAGGCTCCAAGCTCGTCTCTAGGGTGATGGTGGACAGAGAAAAGCTGACTCAGAACTTTGCCTTGCCTGCTCAATTCTTCCCAAAGCTGGGCTGAGGTAAGACAATTTTATCACTCAGGACTCGATATGACTGTCTTCTGCTTCTAGCAGCTGAGGTAATGTCTCCCCTTGTGGGGAAAAAAGGGGGAGCATCTTCGAGACTTGTTCAAGACTGTTCAGGCAATGGGGCTTAGCTGGTTCTGACAGAGGGGATCATAGTTTCTCAAGCCCAGATCCCAGGTTCTCTGACAGCTGAGGGAGGTGTGAGAACCACTTGTTGGTTTGGTGTTTGCTTGGGAGGCTTAGAAACAAACAAGTCTGAACCCCCCCCCCAATAGGCAGTAGGTTCTTGAACCCCAAGAAGAAGAGCTAGCCTGCTCTCCTGAGCCCCTGGCCAGCTCCCCAATCAGCCTTAGCTCCGTGGCAGATTGTGCGAACACAGCACCGAGCCCCGCGCCCAACACCTTTTCGGGTGTTTTCCCCCCTGCATTTTGATAATCCTCGAGTGGAACACAATTGCAGAGACGTGTTCTAGGTTGGACACCGCAGGCAGGAACGAGGCGCTGGCTCATGCCCAATGGAAATAACAGGCCGCTGGGCTCCACAAGGCAGGAATACTGATGTTAAACAAATACAGTCCCCAGCCCGCCGCCATAGCAACGGCCTGTTTTCTCCAGAAGGCCTGAGTTTCCTCGGGTGGTTCACCCGACTCCTAGGTTTCATCACCTGAGATGTTTTACAAGACAGAAAATGGGCCGGGAAGCCAACCCAGCAAAAACTCCAACCAGGGGAAGAATGGAAAGAGAATTAGGTCATTTATTCCCCTCTAGGGCAAAATAAAAGTAACAACAGTATTAATATGTCATAAATATATAATTATACATTATAATTAAACCCCGGCAGTTTACATTCATCATGCTCTTTTGCTTTCTCCCAAGCCAGAGGAAAATACTTTTGCACGTTGTGTTAAGGTTCAAGGAATTAAAAGTTGCTGGTACTGACCGTGGCCTGTCACTATGTTCTGATGATGGAATGGCAGAGGAAACCAGAGAATGGGCTTGAACCTTCTGGAGTGGAAAAAGAAAAGGAAGGGGTTTTAAAACGACTTAAGCTAGTACATATAGGAAACGCATTCATATTTAAAGTTCATTCAATCTTTGCCACGGTGGACGGATGTCACTACTCCTGTTTTATAGATGGAAATGTGAGGTGCGGAGGGGTAAAGGCCACACAGATGGAGCCCTGGAGACAAACAGGGAGTTCCATGGGTTCCAGACAGAAGTGAGATTTTAGAAGCAACTGTACGTGTTAAAAAACAGTTTCCCCAGGGCCCGTAGAGATGGCTCCTTCAGTAAAGCATGCAAGCGTGAGAACCGGACTTTGATGCCCAGCACCCACACACAACAACCAGCTGGGCACAGTACACCCTTATAATCTCAATACTGGAAAGCTGGAGACTCAAGAACCCTTGGGACTTGTCAGCTAGACAACCTCGCCTATCTGACAGGTTCTAGGCCAGTAAGAAGCCCTGTTTCAATAAAGGTAAATGGTGTCTGGGAAATAACACCAAGGCTGTCCCTTGGCCTCAATGTACACATTCGTGTGCACACACATAAGCATGCACCCACGTACACACGCCCAGGCACAGACACAGGCACACATAAACACATAGTAACATCTGTCTACTTGCAATGACAAGGTAAGCAAATGATAGAAGATGGAGAAGTTCTAGGTGGAGAAGCTGAGAGAGTACTCAGAGCGGTGACCATGTCAGAAATTGGTGCTGAAACCCACCTGGAGCAAGCTTTCCCGTTACTGTTGATCCAGAGCTCAGGAAAGCAGATGCAGTGGAACCCCTTGGAGAATCAGCATCTGGTCAAGGAACGATTAACATCAAATGGTGGCATTTGCTGCCGTGGGTCCCAGGAAGCTCTCAACACGCTTGCGAGTCCTCTTTTCTCTGAAAGCCTGACTTGCTTTCAGATTCTAAGGCCATGAAACCTCTGACCCCAGATCTGGCTCTTGAGGCTCTTAGAGACTCATGGCAATCAAGTCTCCTTTTCTGTGCATCATACATGACAGGCTATGAAATCGCTTCTAGTCACCAAGCGTCTCAGTCTGCCAAGCCCTCAGTCACAGAACAACACGAGGAAAACAGACTCTTTGTGCTTTCTCAGCTGAGGAGAAGAGAGCTCAGCTCCACAAATCCACAATTAAATGTGTAATTATCTTTTTCATTTTTTTTAGCATTTATGCATGTATACATGTGTGGGTGTTCCTGTGGATGGGCACGCATTTATTCATACTTACATGTGGAGGCTAGAAGACAACCTTGGGACGCCATTTCTCAGGCACTGCCCTTGGTGTTTGAGACACTGTCTCTTCATGCCCTGATTAGGCTAGGCTGACTGGTCAGCAAGCCCCAGGGGTCCCACCTGTCTCCCTAGAAAAAGGAAGATAATCAGGAAGAAATAATTACACCCACTTCTGACACTAACAGCAAAATCCCAAGACTTTAAAGCCAGAACAGTCAAGCTGTGTGGAGGCAGAAGAGACGGCTGAGTTCCTAAAACCAGCTAGGAAAACACAAAAGGCACACATCTGATGAGCCGGCATGCCATGATCCTCAGATAAGGAGAAGACAAAAGAGACCACCAGACTCCAGAAATTGGTGATTTCACAAGCTGGGCAACAGATGGTACAGAGAGAGACTCTTCCAGAGACAGGCACAGCCAGAGGGTGGAGAGAGGATCCCTGGAGGTGGCTAAGTCAGCCCCCTGTGCCCATGCAGCCTACCCATCGCCCCAGCTGGAAATCTCATTGCAGGTTAACTAGGTGCCCCCAGCAGCAGCCTGCACACACCCTGGCGATTGCCACAGCCAGAGTGTGCTTCAAGATACAACATTCACTGTAGGGATGTGGTGAAACCACCACTAGCACACACACACACCAGCAGAATCAGCACACAGAGCAGGAAACAGTGTGGAAAAGAGCGTCGTTCCCCCCACCCCCCACCCCCGGCACCTATCTTTGCGTGGGAATAAAGACAGTGGTTGATGGCTGCTGTTGATCACCAATAGCACAGAAGCCAGAGTCACCTAGAAGACAAGTCTCTAGGCATGCCCATGAGAGGCTGTGTAGGTTTAGGTTAACTGGAGTGGAAAGTCCACCCTAACTGTAGGTGGCGCTAGACCAGGGGCTTAGGTCTCAGACAATGAAAGAGAGCCAGTTGAGACCAGCATTTACATCTCTCGGCTTCCTGATTACAGATGAAATGTAACTGGTCACCTCGGGCTCCTGTCTCATGCCTGCCCTGCCCTTACAGGCTGTGTCTCAAACTGAACCAAGATAAACCACGTCTCCGTTTCTTGACTCGTGTTTATTGGCTGTCTTGTCAGAGTGATGAATAAAATAACTCAATCCCTGCACCCTGACATTCAGATCGAAACAGTCCCTGTAGACCTAGAGCCATTAACTGTGGAACAGGAGCCTGAATCTCAAGTTCTCTGTGCCGACGTGAGGAGTTCAGTCGGCTCAGCTCAGATGGAGGACGTTCTTGTGCCTCATATGTGGCAGAGTGGAGCCATGTGGCCTGCTCCCTCCTCCCTGAGGATTGTGGGACACATGCTCTGATTGCACCCACTCTAGATTCCGGAAGCTTCCTCACTGCTTGCTGAAGTCACCAGTGATCCTGCCCTGTCAAATGTGGTTATCACTTCTGTTTCCTCCCCTGGCTTCGCAGAAGCACTGGGCATGGCTGACCTGCCTCTTCCTTCATACTCTAGTCTCTCCATCCTGTGACATCACCCTTGGCTAGCTGGTTTTCCCACGTGCTCTCTCGGTCTCTTTTGATGGCTTTCCCTCCTCTGAGGAAGCATTTCATGTTGAATTTAGTTCTAGATCATTCCTACCAGGTCTCTCAATAGAACATCTTCAAATCTGGACACTTCCACGGTGAGTGTCACGCTGAAGAATCCAGTTCTTTCCACGACACCTTCATTTCTCTGTCTAATCCAAATGCCACATAGCCAGAAGACAACTTCATCTCTGCCACATAATTTTTTTCCCCAAGTGCAGTAAATGAACCCAACATTCACCCAAGGGTTAGAACTCAAAATGTAAGGACTCCTGGGTTGACACTGCCGCCCCCCGCAAGAGCCAAAGACTGTCTAATGAAAACCCTAACCCCAGGCATGAGGAGCTCTCTTTTGGGTTGTTGGTCAGGGTTGTCCAAGAGACTCCCCAGACATTACAGACTATTGCCAATTGCCGTTGGTTGCCCCCAGAGGTGGAAGGTAAGTCCCTGTTGCTAAAGACACCATGCCCTTCAGACACAAAGCCCAGAGGTCCCTGAGTTGGAACTGACTTGAATACTTCCTCCCTGAGGACTGGCTACCATGGTACCAGAAGGCACAATGCAAGCTTCCCGAGAGGGGAGCAACCAACAGCCTTACCCAGCTCTGACAACTATCAAGAGCAATGACCAGCATGGCTTGAGAACACTAGGGGTGCAGGGGTGGCACACATATCTTGGCAGTAACCAACAGCTCTCTAATTAAACTAAATGACAGGTCAACAAGAGGGAAACCATGCCTGGTACTGGAAACCTGGTAGCCGACTCCCCAGGGCTGGTGAAGTCATAGGTCTTGGAGGAGAAACCTATGACCACCACTGTACTAAACCAGAATAATCCTTAACTACACTCCAAATATTTGTCCTTCTACCCACAAATAAGTGTCATCCTCCCCCCTCAGCAAGAAAACTTCCCCTTTCAACAGACAGAGACTATTACAGAATACTACAGCCAATCAAACGTGGAGTTGTGGAACCCAGTCCCAGTGGATACATCCACAAACCAACTCCTGAATCCAAGGCTCAGGGAACACTGAAAAGGGGCCAGAAAGAATGTAAGAGCCAGAGATCAAAGATGGCTGTGAAACTGTCTCGTCTAGTGACATCAGAAGCTACACCAATACAGTCTCACCACGACCACCTAAACATGACCTGAGCAAGGACAGCAGCGATAGACATTGCAAATGGATGGTGGAGAGACCATGAGGCCTCAACCCCACACAAAGAGCTACAGGAAACGAAGGAATGCTGAGCGCAGGAGAAACAGTCGTCCCCAGGGAAGAGCGTATAAATTGGTTATCCAATACCAAATGGTCAACCCTGGAAATACACTTAAAAGTAACACTATACAGACTCAGCAGGTTATATTTAGGAATGTGAGTGTGTGTGTGTGTGTGTGTGTGTTTGAAAGTAACAACAATTAATGGAAAAAGAGGCCGTGAATTTGAGAGACAGCAAAGAGGGGTATAGGAGGGTTTGGAGGAAGAAAGGAAGGGGAAATGATGTAATTATAATCTCAAAAATAAAAGAAACAATTTTTAAAATGCAAGACCTCATCTGTAGTCAGCCTTTCTCCCAAACCCCACATCCAGTATACCAGGCCCAAAGGGTGTCCTGTTCACCTCTGCATCATCACAGCTGTCCCCCCACCCAAGACCTGTGAGCTGATGTCATCCCGTGAACTCCTTGCCGCTCTACCCACAGCCCTACAGAGAGAGTGGCTCACTCCCTCCGTTGCTAACTCAGCCCAAAGTCACTTCCTTCCAGAAGATTTTCTGCGTTCAGCCGTTCTCCTCCGCTGACCCATCACGTCACATCATTCTAAATCATCTTACTAATTAACTCATCCTTTTCCACCGTGTCCCAGCAGAATATAAACTGTGAGAGTGGGAGTTTTGTGTCCCTCCACACCCACCACAGAATCAGGAATTCGGAAAACACATATGATTAAAATTTACACTTATGTATAGCTAGAGAAAGTGTCTCTGCTCCCAGAGTAAACACGGTTTCTAAGGATGGAAGAATGCACAGAGCTCAAGAAGAAAACCTGCTTGTGCCGGACCGCTGGACCTAAGGACTTTATAGAGAACAAAAACAAAGTGCCCTGGGCTCAGCAGATAGCACATTCAAGACACGGTCCACTCAGATTGCCACAAAGTCCCTCCAAGAGAAGAAGGACTCTCTTCCTCATCTCCTCATCAGTAAGCAAATTGTCAGTGATCTGCCTGCATGGAGGGAGCCTTGCACCCTGTGTTCCAGGCAGCTCCCTGTTTTGAGGACTTGAGCAGCAGGCTTGAAAGAGGTGCCAGCCAGGCCCCTTTGACAGGGTGTTCTGTACTGACGCTCCCCTCCTCCACCTCACCGGGCACGTGCTTGGAACGTTCATGATGTCATCGCCCCCAGGCTTCCTTCGTTGTCACCTCAAAGCTACTTTCTAGATCTTCCAGCCACAAAGTGACACTGGGTGATCAGTGGCGTGTGACCTTGTCATCGACACACCCATTGGGCTGCACTCATAGCCGCCCTGGGATACAAACCTCCTATTCTACAGGACAGGAAGCTGAGACCCAAACACGAGTGTGGCATGCCCAAAGTCACTTGGTGACAGAGCTGAAGTACAGCCAGGGACCCTGAACACTGGAAAATACAATAATATATCCATTTCGGCATCTTAACCAAGAACAGTCATTCATGTGTTTGAGACGGGGTCTCGTGCAGCCCAGGCCAGCCTCAAACTTACAGTGTACCAAGATGAACTTGAACTCCTGACTCTCCTGTCCCCACTCCCCAGAGCTGGATTGCAGGCCTGTGACACCAGGCCCGGCTCAATCAGATTTCTTTATTGTGCAAATACTGGCTGCCATTTTTTGCTTCACAATTTGTGAGATGTTGGTCATACTTCTGCTACATAAAATACATGACCCAGTTGAATGTCCCCCATATTCTCCCAGGTTCCTGTGAAAGTCCCCTCTTCACATCTTTCCAAGGGACTACTATGAATTTGGTATCTCCATATCAAAATTTTTATTTTTATTTTTATTTATGTGTATGTCTGCCTGCATGTGAGAGTGAATGCTACGCATGTGTACAGATGCCCATGGAAGCCAGAAGAGGGCGCTGGATCTCCCAGGGCTTAAGTTACCAGCAGTTGTAAGCCACCCAGTATGGGTGCTGAGATCCAAACCCAGGTCCTCTGGAAGAGCAGCCAGTGCTCTTAACCACTGAGCCGTCTCTCCAGCTCCAACCCATTTTTATTTGTTTTTATTTGTGTGTGTGTGTGTGTGTGTGTGTGTGTGTGTGTGTATAGAGATCAGACCAACTCCCAAGAGTTGTCCTCTCCTTCCACCACGTGAGTCCAGGGATCAACTCATGTCAGGCTCGGCCTTTACCCATTGAGACATCTTCATATTTTTACACGATTACAATGCACATGTGCATCTAGAAACAGTGTGTGGGATCCTCTTGTGGCTTTTCAAACTTAATGTAAACGCCATGAGGTCGTCCACACCCTGCAAGCTGCTGTTGCATGTTTGAGGCTGTACTGTGTTGGTAAATGCGGTGTTGGTTCACTCACTGCGACATCTCAGACGCTGTGATGCATTTCTCTTTAGTGGTGACTGCTTCTCCCTCCGTGTGTTTTCACCGTCACAACACTGAAGTGTTTGGGGGACACAGCCTCCTCGTTTCCCCATCAATGGTCTCATCCCCCCCACCAGTACATTGCTGTCTTTGACAACCCTACAGTGTCTTCTGGCGTCTCCAGGGAGCTGGCCTGGGGAGGGGAGCCACTAGGCTGCAACTTTACTAGACCTTGCCAATTTGCTCTCTGAAAGTGCCTGCACCAATTTACACTCCCACCCAGTTCAGTAACCTTCCCACTGCGCCAAGCTGCTGCCGTATTCTGCTCTCGATTCCTTATAATTTATGAAAGGAAAATATAAAAGAAGCGCTATTACCTTATTAAAAACTCCAGCTTCCTTTCCCCTGCAGAAAGGAGAGGAGAGAGAACGGTGATTGCATATTGGATTAGGGCCTGGCATGCATTCATCAACTTTATAGTAGCGCCGGCTTGGAATCCGGGTCTCCTGAGGGGAGAGTGGGGGCCACTGGAAACAAGAACCACTTTCAGCACGGCCTTCTCCAGGAACGCAGGGATAATTTACTCTAAGGTACAAAAACGTTTGCACTTACAGCCTCCCTGGTTCCAATCAGGACATGAAGAAAAGTGCCAAGACACCAGAGAATAAGCCAGTTCTCATAAACCTTCCAGCCAAGCGTTGCAAGCTCTGGAGGTAGAGTCAGGACTAGTAATGAACCTGGGTGCTCAGGCTGGACTGGCTCTGAGGTCTTCTGAGCAGTGACTGATGGCCCTTGTCCTCCTCCCCACTCCCCTCTTTACCACACAGATGACCCTTGTCCATCTCAAAGCTCAGGCCCATAGGCCTGCCCCGGGCTTCCTGTTCTTCCCCTGGGACTTTATGTCAGAGAAAGGTCTAGTCTGGAGCCCTTCCTTCGCTGCCTCTTTAGGGCCTGTGACGCCACCACCACTATGTCCCAGTGCTCAGTCTGCCTGCCTGGATCCAGATTTGGGAGTGGCTCCTGTCAAGGACCGTGGTCTCCTGAGCAGGAATTCCCTCTTTCTCTCCTTGGCACCCTACCTGGTGTGCACCCATGTTTGATTACAGGAGGAAAAGGGCGAAGGAAGAGCCACTGAGCCACAGTTCTGGGGCCTGTCTCCACACTCCCTCTGCCTTATCACTGCAGGCTAGGCTGCATGTTCCCAGGGCAGGAGCCATGCTGTGTTCAAGGGCTGTGGTTGGTGGCTGGCACACACTGTGTGTGGACTAGACTGGGCATCACTGGGACCCTCCTCTCACCTTCAGATCCTACCAGCCCCTGGTGTCTAATTAGCTGTAGGTATCTCATTATTGGTGAAAAAGAATGGAAGAATTTGCTCATTAGAGGTTGGGGTAGAAGGAAAAACGGTAAGGATCCTGCCGACGCCCCTCGATGAACACTGACCAAAGAAAGCCTGGAGGGAGGTATAAAGAGGCCTGTTTTAATTGGAAGGCCTTTGCCTCCATTTTCTTCTTCATGTTTTTAAGCTCTGACTTGGATCCTAGAAATTACAGCCTCTTCCAGCATCGCCCCTGCGGTTGGAAAAATTGCACATTTCACTTTTAAAACAAACAATGGAAAGTTCCTTTTAAAGGGAAAAAATATCTTATTAGCACAAGACCAAGGAGATCTGCTGAGCCTCTCAGTCAGATATGGAGGGGTTGCCCACCACCATGGCTGAGATGGTCCCCAAGGACAGCTTCAAGATGGAGCCTGTGGGACCCCTTGGCATCCTGGAGGGCTTGCTTCCCGGAAGAGCTCGCCCCTCCTGCCTCCCACCCCTCCTGCTGGAGGCCTGGGTCTGCTGAAGACCTCACAGGGGACTCACAGGAGGAAACCGCTCAGACATGAAAGGCAGGGAATATCCTTTCCCCCAAATAAACAGCCCGAGGTCGCTGCAGAGGGAAGCAGGTCCCATCAGACAAAGCCACAAATTAAGATCACAAGACGCTGAGCTCTGGGTGTGGGCTCTGTCTTTAAAATATCTTCCAGGAAGCTGCCCCTGGGGCAACCCTGTCACGGCCTGGTCTCCTGAGAGTGGGGCCTCAAGTGACATCCACATCTGTGTTGTCACCAGAAGTGGGGGAGCCTGAGCAGGTTGGGAGGGTGGGGACAAAGGAGGCCTAGTTTAGGGTCACTAATATATGAGGATGATTGTGGGATGGAGGAGATAGGGGCCTTCCGGGTTTGGGTACCACAAGACAAGGGAAAGGAGCCTGCTCCCGCTCTCCAGCTCTGACCCTGACAGAGCCCCTCTCCCACAAGCAAGGCTACAGAGGGACACACTGGTAGATACACCAGGACTCAGAGCTCTTCATCAGCGCAGCAGGCAGGGCCCATGACACTCTTCCTCCTTGTCACCACACGCTCTGACACAGCTTGGCAGTCAGCTATGGGGTGAGTCTGGGGCTTGGGGGTTCTCCCCTGAAGCCAGCTCAACTGGACAGTAAGAAGAGCAGGGAGCATCCCAGGGCCTTCCAGGCCGACCTGGTCTTGTTCAGACGTGTGTAGACAGGGACAGCTGGTACATTCACAACAAATCAGATCCAGCACTATTTAAAGGGAGCTTAGCATGCGTTCTCCAAGCCCAGGGAATGTATATACATCTTTTGTTAAGGGGCTAATGTGAAAGGATTTGTACATTGCGAGGAGATGGGCATACCCAAACACTCTTCATCAGAACCCGTGAGGTACAGCTCAGAGGCAATTGGAGTGTCTGGAGGGCTTTCCATGTTTACTTCAAAAGTGAGAAATTATTGAAATGAATGGGATAGCTATTCAGCTTGAGAAGTCAGAGGGAAGAAGAAGGAAGAAGAGCCAGCTAGGATGGTAAAGCACCTGCTGAGCAAGCGTGGCAAACCACATTTGGATCCAGAGAACTCACACGAAAGGCTGGGAATGGTCACATGGTCTTGTGACCTCAACATGATAGGGGGATATGCTGATCCTTGGAGCCTGCTAGCCAGCAATGAGCCCATCAGTGAACGCCATGCTCAGTGAGAGACCCTGCCTCAAAAGATAAGGTAAAGAATGGTTGAGAAAAATACACAATGTCGACCCCCGGCTTTCACATACAGGGGCATACACATGCATATTCGCACTTGTGTGAGTGTGTGTGTGTGTGTGTATGTGTGTGTGTACACGCATATGCACATTTGCACTCATGTGTGCACACACACATACAATCAGTATACTAAGGAAAAAGTGTTAGAGAAAAAAGCTGTGCTCAGTGACACACTTATAATCGTGGCACTTGAGAGGTTGAAGCAATAATTAAGTTATTTTAAGTTGAAAAATTATAAAAGAAAGTAGAAGGAAGGAAATAGTAAGACTTGAGGCAGAAAGTAGTTACTATACTTAGAGAGAAAAGCCAGTCCTTTGAAGAGGAAAAGCGCTGAGAGACTTGGAGAGGGAAAGATGTGCATCTGGAAGTAAATCTACCAAAGATCTGGGTCTCTGTAGATCAAGTTATAAACATGTATAACTTGTTATATTATATTATATTACACCAAGTTATAAACATGTAGAGGAAATACAAAGAGGCCCAATTATTTAATTAGACCTAATGGGCTTGAAAACAAGTGCCTGGCTTGGGCGGGTTGATAGTGTGGCTACATCAGTATTTCCCCCCCATGTCCTGAATCTTGTTAGACATCTCAGTCCCGCTCCGGCTGAGACGAAAGCACCTAGATAAGCTGATTCTAAAATTTCGATCAAAGAACAAAAGGCCGAGATTATCTGAGGGACAAAGTGGAGGGACATTTCCCCACTAAATATCAAAGCTGTCGAATTAGGATGGTATAGTGTTGTCACAATGAGAGACAAGACCCATGGGAGAGACTGACAAGCCCAGAACAGAACAGGCATCTTGTAGGGACAAAAATGGCATTAGATCCTTGCCTCAGAGTCCCTCTTAGAAACAAAGCCACCAACTTTGATGGATTAAACACTTACCTGAGGGGCTCATTCTGTGCCTAATCCAGTCTGCTAAGTGGAGCCAAAGAAACTTCTTTTTGCAGCAGATAGAAACCATTACAGAAAGCACAACCAGTCAAATTGCAGAGAACAACTGACCATGGGGTACCCAGTCCCCACTGACGTATCTACAACACAATCCTACAATTGAGGCTCAGGGAACATCATGGAAGAGAGGGTGGGAAGACTGTAAGACCCAGAGGACCAGGACATCTGCTGTGAGATTGTCTCTTTATATATAACAGGGAAGCTGCATCTGTGAAATCTGAATACTATGGTCACCTAAACAAGACCTGAACAATGATAACACCAGTTGACATGCCAACATGAACAGGGGAACTCTTGAAGTCTCTATGTCTAGATGAAGAGCCATGGGCCATTAATGACTAATGGGAGGGGGAGAATTAGTCTTCCCCAGGGATGCTTTTCCAATACCAAGTGATTAGTCCTAAAACATGTTTTCATACAAGCAACACTAGATGGATCCAGCAGGTTCTGTTTATATATGTAATAATAATAATAATAATAATTAAAAAAACAGAGACTGAACTTGAGAGGAAACATGGGGAAGAGTTGGAGGGGGAAGAGGAGGAGGAATAAAGTAAACAACTAAATGAAATTAAAATCAACCAATAAATATATCTCGAAAAAGAGCACCACTTTACAGTTATTGGGTGTTTGCAGTTGTGTTTCCTAGAAGCAGATCTGAGACTAGGATTGTGGGGGGGTCTTATTGAGTGAGGAAGGGGCAGGACAAGAAGCTGAGCAGAGATCGAAGCCTTTAGCCTCAGTCTGATCCCACAGGGAGTCCGGAGTTGGAATGACACCAAGATCTTCCCCTTGCCTTTTCCATCATGGAAACTAACCATGTGTCTCCATATCAGTCAGGGGTGCTGCAGATCACTTGCAAGGTTAATGTGACCTCCTGGGCATTTCTCAATGGGGGACTCTGGATAAGGGGACATCTTCGAGGCTGGTTTTCAAAGTCTGTCCTCTAGCTCCCCCCAGATATGCACATCCAAGCAGAATGGTCCCACCCACCATTGACCCATCATTTCCTGGGTTTCAGTTTGGATGTGTTTATCTAATTATTCTTTATCAATAAAACATTGGGAGTCAGATATGGGGTAAGAACCTAAATGATCAGAAAAGTGGCAGAGAAGTGACCAGTGACCTTCTATCTCTTCCATTCCTCCATCCAAAAGGACTGAGATCATCTCTAAGCCCTGCCTTACTACTTCCAGTCTCTCTCTATCTGTCCTCAGTCCTCCAAAACCTCTATGGTTAATTTTGGTCAGCTAGTAGCTAGCTCCACCCTCTGATTCAAAGCAAACTTTGTTATCAGAAGGTAATCAAAATATCACACAACACAGTTCCATCTTGTCAGGCGGTCTGAAAGTCATTAGAACTGTATGGCATGCCTTTCTGGGACCCTGGGTAGTGCCTTCCCTTCCTCCCAGCATAAGATTCCTGGGGAATTCCCATTTCTTTAGAGTCCACTGTTTCTACAGTCCGACAGTCAGACTGAGAGACACAGTGTCTCTTGGAACATCTTCATTTCTGCCAGGCTGCCTACATCTGAGTGTTGTGTTGTTTTCCATCCTGTCCTGTCAGGAGAATTTTGGAAACCCAAATCCATCTATTCATTGTTTTCTGTCTCTGTCCCTCTCAGTCCAAGCTAGGAGTATTTTTGTTAATATCATCATCTTTAGGACTATGTGGCTTTCCCATGAGTATCATTGGCATCTTCTCCATCAGACAAAAGCTGCACACTCGGATGTTCTTGAGATAAGTCCTCGTCTGTCTTGAGCTTCCCCTGCCATGGGAATACTTACCAAAGCTGCTTCGAAACCTATTGTACAGCTGTGAGATCCACGAGACATCCTTAGACACGTTGGCACCTTCTGTCTAACTGAATAGTCCCCTAAGGCCTTCGCTTCGATCTTCCGGAGGTCTTAACCGAGGGTGTGATTTGCTCCATCCTCAGTTTTATTTTTGAAGCACATCTTCCTAGCAGGACCGTAAATGTCACCATCATCTGGCCTCTGCAGAAACAGGGAAGTGTCAGAATCAGCAAGTTTGGCTCCTCTGTGTTTAATGGTTTTTCCTTTAGCCTGTGTCTCTCCTGGTGCATGCTGGTGTAGGCATGATGGTGGGGTGGGGGAGGGTCTCAAGCACTCTGGGCTGGCAAGCTCACACACCTCATCTGGTGCCTTTCCTTTCCATATAACTACAGGTGAACTGCTGCTAAACTCTCTGCCAGTGCACGCCAGGATCCCCTTGATCTAGTTCCAAGAACATGTTCCTTATTTCCCACTGAGGCCTTCATCTAGCCTCATGCAGACTATTCAAGACCCCCAGAGTGCTCTGGAACACACCCTTCAATGTCTTTAGCTGCTACTTGCCTCCTTCTTCCAAAGCCGCTCTTGCAACAGGCACTAGGAAGATGTCGCTTCTGTGAAAGAACTAATTCCTCTGGGTCCACAGACCAAGAGCAGGACGAAGGCCCGGCACCTCCCTCTGCTCTGTGCTGACTCCTTCTGCTTGACTCTGACTGGCCTCTCCAGTGGCTGTCCGCCCGACCTGCCGCGTCTCCCTTCAAGGCTGAAGGCACAAACATGTCACTGTCTAATAACATCAAGTTCTGCAGGACAAGCCACCCTGCCCCAGATGAGGGCAATTATATATGGTGAGCGGCTACACCTTGGAGCAGATCCCCTTGCAGAAACCACATTGGTTCCCTCAAGAGGACAACGCAGTAATGAATAAATGAATAATTTATGGCCCCGCCTACCACTGTAGCTGAGACAGTAAAAAGTGGGACCTGGACCAAGACTGTTTCATTATGCACACCTCTTGCCCTGGGTCCCCATTATTCCTCTGTTTAAAATGCACATCAGCACCCCAAAGATGAACTGGAGATTATTGGGCTTTTCTTTATTCTTCTTCCAAATGAGTGGATTACATCTCCTCTCTGTGTGTTTCCTTGTTAGGACAGTGTACTGGCACAGGTGGTTAAGCCTAGCTTGTTGGGCCTGCTAGCATTGGGGTTCTTACCCCAAAACTTTGATTATATCCCTATATTCAGGGGTATTTTTTGGAGAAGATACCAAAAATCTTTGTAGTTGTTGGGTGTTTTGTAATAATTTATGCCTAAGCACTTACCACTTTGGGAGGTTCAGCCTCAGCTGAAAGATGGACCCAGGGCCTCTTGCGAGTCATCGGGAAGTCATCTTGAGCTAATGTCACAAGAGGGCTTGACCAGGCTAGAGAATGGTTCACTCACACAGATGGTGATCAGCCCTCCCCACGGGCTGAGCATCACTAGACATGGTGACCAACGTTCTTGGAGCAAGTGATAAAGGGGACCTAACTTTATACCCTAGGCAAAGATCATCTTGGTTGCCATGTAAATAACAGGCTGAGGGGGACCAAGGAAACAGGAACTTGTTGGGAAGCTAGGACACTGATGCAGGCACCAGATGATGGGGACTTAGACCAGAGAGAAAAACAGCGAAAGTCAGGAAAAATGGTGGGATTGTAGACACACGTTGATATTTTGAAGACAGTAGCTGGTAAGATGTGCTGATAGATGAAGGATCTGAGAGAAGAGTCAAGAAGAGAAACATTGGAAAGAAATCTATTCTGTATTTTGTGAATCCAAAGATGTGTGTGGGGTGCATGGATGTGTGCATGCCTGTGTGTGTGTGTGTGTGTGTGTGTGTGTGTGTGTGTGTGTGTGTGTGTGCGCGCGCGCGCGCGCGCACGTGGAGGTCAGAGGCTGATATCCTGTGTCTTCCTCCACCCCCTTATTTTTGACACAGGATTTTTTGCTGAGATCATGAATTTGCCAAGACCAGGTGACCAGTAGGTTCTAGGATTTCTGGTGGTGCATGCCTGGCTTCTTTCCTGAGTGCTGCGATTCTGAATTCAGATGTTCATGCTTGCAGGGCCAGAACTTTATTGGCTGAACTATGTCTAGTCCCCGATCCATGTATTGTATTTATTTATTTTTGCTGTATGCTGAGGGGATTGAGCCCAGGGACTAGAACATGGATGATAAATACTGTACCGCTGAGTTCCATCTCAGCCAGAACAGCTTGGCTTTGAACAACCTGGAGAGAGAAGAACCACCATTCTATGAAATGGCTACCATCTGCAATGACTTGGGCGCTCTAATCAGTTTTTACAAGGGCGGAGAGTGAGGTTTTGAGTGCTTAAGTAATGTGTTGGAGGTCTCCGGGACAGCAAGTGATGTGGCCTGGTGGGTTTTCGCTACCGTGCACTGACGTCTGTTAAGCCAGGAATAGTAGTAGATGGAATGTCTTGCAACACCCTTTCCTAGAAGCTACTGGCAGATATCTGGGTTGCTTCCAGATGGTTGACTCAGCAGCAGGGGCAGGGGCTCCTACCATATGGGCTCCCAGTGCTCACTGCCTGGACACTGGCCCCACAGGCCTCTGCTGAGGGTCTGGAGCCCCGTGTGCGTCACTGACGAAGCTCCTAAGCGTGCGCCCAGCACTCCAGGGAGAAGGTGGAAGTTCGGGGAAACCTGTGCCCCACATGTCGCCAGGCCGCCTGCTTTCCAGCTGGCAAATGTTAGCACCACCACATGGTCCAGCAAACCCGCTACTGGCCTTGTTGTCAGTGATGCCAAAGGCAGGAGTCTGAAGCCTGAAGTCAGGTCCCTGGAGACAGCCACTGCTGTAGCTACCCACATCTGGACTGCCGGGGCGGCAGAGTTCAGCTCTCTCTAGTCTGGGTTCCTTTAGAAGAAGCTTGGGTTTTCTGCTTCTTCTCCGATGCCATTCCCACCCTCACCCCTTAAGCTCTGTTCCAGGTCCTGAGGAGAATTCTGAGTGACCGCCCTGAGGTGGGAGCCATCCTCTTCTGAGGCTGGTCTCTCTGAACTTCCTCACTTGAGCAGCCCTTACAATGTAGACCCTTTCTCATGGGTCGCATGTCAGACATTTACATCATGGTTCACAACAGTATCAAAATTAGTTATGAAGTAGCAACAGAAGTAATCTTATGGTTGGGGGTCACCACAACATGAGGGGCTGTGTTAAAGGGCTGCAGCTTTAGGAAGGCTGGGAATCACTGACGCGGGGGAATGCCACCATTTTCTTTTCCTTGCTGTAGGAAAGGATCTCAGAGTGTTCCGTGTACTGGACAGCATTGATGGTTAAGTCTCGCCACCCCTGAAACACAGTGATTTGTTTTGTGTTACGTTAGAGGAAAATCATGCGAGGGGGAACCCAAGTGACAGCCATTTCAGCCTGGCCTAATTAGGGAGACTTTCCTGCAGGGGAACCCGAGAGTGAGCGGTGTTGGGGTCTCCTGTCGATCGCAGAAGGGGTCTTGGGTGTCAGCAGCTTTTCGTTCCCAATACAAGACTCAGAAGAGGTTCGAAGAGAGATTCTAACCAACGAGAGACCCTGTTTCAAACAAGATGGAGGGAGGACTGGCTATCATGGCTGCCATTCCTGCACACACGGGGAAGGACAATGCACACCTGTTTGTTAAAAAACAAACAAGCTTAAGGGCCGCAGACTCAGGGAGCCTGAGACACAACATTTCTTCAGGACAATGACCAGCCTTACACAGAGCTGGTGGGGAGGGGTGGTGTTTTTTCACTCATCAGATCAAGGATGGCTTGAAAGAACAAATCTGGCATCCGTGATGATCTAAGGAGACACGGGTTCCATGATGGGCAGGAGAAGGAAGGAATTGCTCCCAGCTCTCGGTGGGCAGTGTGACAGATCATGTCAAAAGCCTGCCAATCAAACCACTCTTCAAGACAAAAAGTGTGCATGTGTGTATGTGTGTGTGTGGTATGGTGTGGTGTGTGTGTGTACATACATGTGTGTATGTCTGTGTGTGTGGTGTGTGGTGTGGTGTGTGTATGTGTGTGCGTGTGTGTATGTGCGTGTGTGGTGTGGTGTGGTGTGTGTGTGTGTACATACATGTGTGTATGTCTGTGTGTGTGGTGTGTGTATGTGTGTGCGTGTGTGTATGTGCGTGTGTGGTGTGGTGTGTGTATGTGCGGGTGTGTGTGTGTGTGTGTGTGTGTGTGTATGTGTGGGTGTGTGGGTGTTGTTTATGATTGTGTTTGAATTTGGGTGTACATTGCCATTCCCCACATTTGGAGGACAGAGGGTAGCCTCGGGTTTCAGTCCTCCCCTTCCACCTTGTCTGAGACAGGGCCTCTTGCTGCTTTGCCGCAATGTAGACCAGGCTCGCTGGCCTGCGTTGCCTCGGGGTCTCCCGTCTCCGCCTCCTGTCTCTCCATAGGAGCACTGGTTACAGGTGCACTCACCACATTCAGCTTTACATGTGCTCTGGAGATTCAAACACGGGTCTCTCAGCTAGGCTGGCCAGTGAGCCCAGCGACCTGCCTGCCTTTATCTCCCTCACTCTGGGGTTACTAACATGTGCTATCATGTCTAATGTTTTGTGGGTTCTGGGAGTTGAACTTGGGTCCCTGTGCTTTCGAAGCAAACACTTTACTGACTGGGCCATCTGCCCAGCCCCTCAGGCCATCAATTCACAAACAGTAGCTAACTGTAAAAAAAAAAAAAAAAAAAAAAAAAAAAAAAAAAATGTGTGGCCATGTGCCCAGGGCTTTAGCTTAAAAAAATACTTACTAGTGCTTTGGAAACACAGACAGGAAATTGATTGGCAAGTCATCAAAAGTGTGTTATAGAAAATATATTGTAATGTAGAGAGATGGGTATCTAATGTTATGGAAGAAAAAAACTGTATCTAAAATCAACAACAACACAGAGAAAATACTAAGGTCAAACTGAGTATTCAGACAACCTGGGCAGGTCACTGACCCCTCAGGTCTTCCTGCCTGTGGCCTGACAGGAAAGGCCTTTCCTCCCTCGTAGACAACAAACACTTTTGCTTCCTGACCCATCTCCCGGCTCTCATCTCCAACTTTTGAGCATCTCCAAGGTGGGGTAACTTCTCAGCCACCTCATGCTTCTTTTCCTTAACTTTGACATACCTTGGTGTGTTTTTATGTTCGCTCCTTCAAATGTTTACATTGAGTTTGCTGGCCCCTTGAGTCTTTCATTGTGCTTGTTTTCATTAAGATATTGCCCCCCAAAAAGAGACAAACAACCCATAGGGAAAAAATGACCTAAGAAAAACAAGTTTACAGAATATACATATGAATGTCACCTAAACCTAAAGAAATGGCCAACCTCCTGGGTGAAAAGAAAAATGTGTGGCGAAATCCCATTATGGTACTGTTTCTCCACCATCAACTGCCCAGCTAGCCAAACTCCAAATGTTTAGTGA
>CABHPR010147600.1:10404-22157 GCA_902168415.1 Peromyscus melanophrys
TGTGTGTGTGTGTGTGTGTGTGTGTGTGTGTGTGTGTGTGTGTGTGTAAATTTAGTCTCTCTGAGAGAACACACAGTGTTTGTCTTTTTGAGCTGGCTTATTCCACTTAACACGATGATGTCTATTCCCATCCGTTTTCCTGCAAGTGACACAGTTTCATTCTTGAGGCCTGAATAATAGTCTGCTGTGGATACCAATGATTCTCTAAGGGAAAAGAACCGAGGAGCAGGTGGGCTGGGGAGGTATGATACTCCCTACTTCGGACATATTGACTTTAGGGTGCCGTGGAACCCCTAAATGAATAAATAAAAACCCAGAGCTCGGAAAGCAGGGTCTGATGGGAAACAGTGAGAGTGAGGCAGCTCATGCCCTGATGCTGCTGCTTTTCCCAGGTCCCCAAACCCTCACTAAACCCTGAGCTTGTTGGTACCACACAATTAGGCGCTTAATTGCTCTCTAATTGTTATGTGCCCGAGTCTGTCTTTCTAGACACATCTGCGAGCTCCTGGAGGCCAGAGGCTTCTTATCATGCCCTCCACAGCCTGCCCCAGGGTACCACATAGGGGGTGAGAGGTCTGAATGGCAGAGGAGCTCAGCTGACTGGCTCAGTTTTCCAATCTGTGCAGTGGGAGTCCTCAGGCTGCCTCCAGCCCTCTGACCTCTTCGAGGATTTATTGCTGTGTCCTCTGAGGGCCGAGACTCTGCCTGTGCTCCAGTCAGAAACACAAACAAACAAACAAACAAACTGAAAACAGGAAGAGTGAAGCGGATTCTCTACGCGTGGCAGTGGTGGGTGAGTCCAGAGGAACGGTTTCGTGGTTATATAGACAAACAAATCACTTCCCCAGGAGCTTCTTAGGGGAATTACAGTTCCTGGAAATGAAACACAAACAGATTATTAAGAAAGAGCTCCCCGTTGGGAGAGAAACAGTATTTACAAGAGAAGATGTGCCTAGCTGGACCTCTAATTGCCGTTCATTATCTCATATTGATTTAATTAGCTGCAGTGCTGAGGTCTGAGTCACTGGTGCCCGCAGCAGCAGGGGCCGTGCGCCATAAGTGCCATTGACCTAGGCCTCCACCTTAGTAGTCCTGTCCTCCCCCAACCTGGGGTCAGCTGGCAGGGTGTTCTGGTGGCGGCGGCTGTGGCCCAGAGGCAGTCGGCCATGTCCATGGCCTCCCGAGCCGCTTTGTGTGGAGGAGCGCCTCGGCCGGGGTGGCTGTGAAGAGCTAATTATCTGCAGTAATTAGCGTGTGTTCATAATGAGGAATCAGAGTGGCTTGGAGTGCAGGGAGATGCAAGCCCAGGCTGACTGCAGGCTGGGGTGTGCAGGCAGCCAAGGGAAGGAGGGGAGATGCCTTCCCAGGGTGCTCCGGGCCCTGCAGGGTGCCTCTCCCCCTTCCCTCTGCAGGCCCTCCACCCTGGGGTCTGGCCATTTGGCCATGTGTGACCTCTAATCTCTCTCCCTGACCCAGAAACTGCAGTGGAACAGCTGGCTTCAGCTGGGAAGGAGGCGATTAGCCTTCCCTCTAGTGGGCATCTGGGACCAATTGTTGTGAAGATTTGGGGTTTATAATTGCAAGAGATTAATGGGGGAGTAGGCCATCAGGCTTAAGAGGTCGCTAATTGCTCTTTTAACATAATTGTGTCCAAGCAGGAGAGAGGGAGAGGAAGAGGGAGAGTGGAGCGGCCCATGTACTGTGGGCACTGTCTGTATTGTGTGCACTGTGTGCACCCGGCCCTGGGTTGACATGCAGACTCATGGTGTGAGGGCAGTAAAGGGGCATCTGTGGGGCCCCCTCCCCTTCTCCCCTTCCTTCTCCATGGTGAGTGAGCATTCTGGTACTGGAGACACAGTGGAGGATATGGCAGACCAGAGCTGGAGGACAACAAAGCATGGAGTTTCCTTATCAACGCAACTCAAAATCAGGTGAAAAACCCTCCCAGCATATAGCATCGAGGAGGGGTGGACAGGTTTCGTTTTGCATGCCAATTCTGCATTTCTCAGTACTGGTTGCTTGAATTGTTGGACTGGGAAGACATGGAAACTTCCCATCATGGTCATAGAGGGGGAAAAATATCAGTGATCAACTAGTAATGTCTGCTTTGGGTGAGGGAGAAGCTGAAATGGTATGTATGACACAAATTGTCCTCACTGATAAAAACTCTAGGTCCTTATTTTCTCTAGTATGGAATTAAAATATCAGAGAGGGGACATGATTCAAGCCCTCCAGGACACTTCACAATGCCCCAGTGAGGCCTGGGGAGGGCCTGGAGAGTCAGGGAGGGGCTGGTTCCCTAGAGAAAAGGGCCCTTTCCTCCCTGCTCCCTGAAGGCTCACAGTGCCTTGCACACTCAACTGTTAGAGCAGGGGAAGGAGACGGGTCAGTGAAGTGTTACTCATCCTGCCCACCACACTCTGGCTGGTCCCAGGCTGTAAAGAAGCCACTCTGAGTTCTTGTTTAATCAGCTCTGTGATAGTGTCCAGTGATGTCTGCCAAGTAAGATGTGTGGCTCCCAGCCATCGAAGGCTGACTGACTTGATTATCCAGGTCCAGATGGGGAGCCTCACCCCCAGATCCCTGTCTTAGTCTTATTCAGTCTCTTCTCTGGATTCAAACCAAGCCCCACTCCCCCACGCCCCCTCCCAGGTCCTCTCCCCATCGCCTCTCCAATAGAATTAGCTTTAATATTTTTTTAATGAAAACAGTATTCACTGTTACTCAGCGCTAAGTATCCTAATAATTGGTCCTTCGTTTTGGGCAAATACCTGACTCACTTAACCACTGCTGCTGCCGCTTCAGGCACAGCCTCATTTAGTCTTTTTTTTTTTTTTCCTGCAGTGATAATCCTGAACTTGGGGTGGAGGATGCTCAGGCTGTGAAGATCCCTGGTGGGATGTCCCTTTCATCCTCTTTCTGTTTCTCAGTCTTCACCTCCTCTCTGTTTCTGCAATTCCCTCCCCTTCCTTCTACATCTCCTCTCCTTCCTTCTACATCATCCTCTCCTTTCCTGGGAGGAGAATTCAACTAGCTTAAGAAGGAGACCCTGGTTCCATCCCTCCTCCGGGAGGCAGCTGGGACCTAGGGTCCCTCCGGGCGTCCCCACCACAGGCCACCCGCAATTCTCTACTTATTCCCAGGGAGCAGGGTTTCTCCAAGTATGTGAGCCTCAGGGACCCCAGGCTAGAGGATCAGAGCCTGGGATCAGGGCAGTCAGGGACATGGCCTGTATGTAGGGAACTCATGGGGAACCCATACACGCGGGGGATTTAAGGCTCTGAGGTCTCTAGACAATGGCCACCATCGTTGGGTTTTGTTTCATCTGAAGAGTTTCGGATGTGGTGGTTACTTTGTGTCACTGTGGCCACAGAGTCTCACAGGAGCAACTTAAGGAAGGAAAGAGTGGTTTGGGCTCCCTCTCGGAGCTTTCAGTCAGTCATGGTAGGCAGTTGGGATCAGGGCGAGGCCAGGGGAGCAAGCTGCACGCAGGCATTTGCTCTAGACCAGAACTGGGGTTGGGGGCTCCCTTGGAGCTGACTGGGGGCTCAGGAGACTCAAGAGTCCACGAACCCACAAGGAAATCTCACGGAGCTGCCAGGCTCAGAGGCCCCATCACAGGTTATGTGAACTACTGCTGTGGGAGAGGGGAAGGTTCCATGGACATTGTTCAGGGTGCCTCAGTCACACAGCTTTTGTGAGTCCTCACCCATGCCGGGCAAAGCTGTACGGTGCTTTATCTACCAAACTTGCCCACGGATGCTCCCGTAAGTGACCCTGATAAACTCTTTGGCTCACCAGCTGGGCCCAAGAAGAGAAGCTTTTCTGTGGTCAATAGCTCTCCCCTGATGGAGTGAGTAGAAAAAGACTCCTCAGGAAAGTCACTCAGCGACAGGTGGGGTAGGGGGTAGACGGTTCACATGGGTGGTGGGCCAGGATGCTGACCCAGATGCGGAATGAGGGGTGGGTGTGGCCTTTTGTCCCAATTGGCTTTCTATTGCCATGATAAACACCCGGACCAAAAGCAGCTTGAGGAGGAAAGGGTTTATGGCAGTTTACATGTTCCAGTCAGGCTCTACCGTAGAGGGAAGTCAGGCAGGAACTCGAGGCAGGAGCTGATGCAGAGGCCATGGAGGGGTGCTGCTTACTGGCTTGTTCCCCATGGCTTGCTCAGCCTGCTTTCTTATAGAACCCAGGGCCACCAGCCCAGGGATGGCACCATCTACCATGGGCTGGGCCCCCTACATCAGTCAAGAAAATGCCCTTTGAACTGCCCACAGGCAACCTGATAGAGGCATTTTCTCCACTGAGATACCTCCAGCTTGTGTCGGGTCGACATAAAACCCAACTAAGGTAATTGACCCCTTACCAACTTGATACACGAATGCATCGCTATTAAACCATAATCTTTTCTTTCTGTTTGTCCTCACGGTGTCCTGTGAATATCAACATCGCAGCCTGAGTGTCCAGCCTGGGGCTTGGAGAGTTCACCAAACATCCGATTTAATCTAGGGAGGCCTCAGGGAGAAGTCCCACTGGACATGTGACAAATAAATAAGGCATGGGAAATTCCAAGCTTAGGTTCACATGGGATCCCGACCACCCCACCCCACTCCACATCACCCCCACTGCCATGGGGATCCCGACCACCCTACCCCACTCCACCCCACCCCACCCTCACCGCCATGGGCCTCTTGGAAAGACAGTGAAGGCAAGTCTCTTCCTTAGGAGAGGATTGGAGATACAGTTTCTTCTTAATTTTCTTTTATACATTTGTTACTTGTTTAGTGTGTTGGGGAGAGACACTTGTATAGAGATCAGAAGGCAACTTGCAGGAGCTGATTCTCTGTCTCCACCTCTTGTATCCTGGGAACTCAGGTCCATTGGGCTTGGCAGCAAGTGACTACCCACAGCCATCTCACTAGCCCGAGACTCCATTTATTTATACAAAGCAAGCTGTCATGTCCCGATTAGCTCTCTCTGCCTGTAATCTGACTGTATGCTGAAAGTGTACCTACCAAGGGCAGTGATTGGCTGTGTGCAACCTGAGAGCATGGGTCACCCGACCACAGGGTGCTTGATGATAGGAGCCTCTGGCTCTGCTGGAGGATGAGGACATAGAGGTTCAGAGCTGAGCTGTGATTAAAAACCCTGACCATTGTTGGTCAGGATGGAGGACCAGGGCCAGGGCCAGGGCAATCTCCTTCCCATATGGAGGAGGGGCCTGATGGTGCAGTGCAGTGTGTGTGTGTGTGTGTGTGTGTGTGTGTGTGTGTGTGTGTGTGTGTGTGTTATATGATATGTACGTCTCTGTATGAGATATGTGTGTGATGTGTCTGATGTATGTGTGTGTCTGCTTGTATGTGTGTGTATCTCTATGTGCGTATCTGTGTGTCTGTGTATCTATGTGCAGTGTATGTGTTTCTGTGTCTGGGTGTGTTTGTGTTTACATGTCTGTGTGTCTCTCTGTGTGTCTGCGTATCCCTGTGTCGGGTCTCTTTGTGTGCCTCTGTTTGCGTTTATGTGTTCAAGTGTGTGTGTTAAAGACAGCAACTGCTCACCAGACCCAAACTACAAACAAGCCCCTTGGAGTAGGGAAGGGAGCCTGAAGGGTAGGATGCTCACACTAGAGGCCCTCACAGTATGTTCCCCTCCCATACTTGTCCCAGCTGGGCTGCTCTGGAGAATTCCCTGCCTGCAAACCTAGTTCTTACCTGCCTTGGGCATCTGGTAAGGCAGCCTATACATGCAGATTCTCACCCACCCCCGCATCTATCCCCAGCCCAGCAGCCAGCTGCAGAGAAGTGCAGCAGGGTGAGCCAAGGAGCCTCTTCTTCACCCGCAGAGGGACTGTTTGACTTCACGCCAATGTTTTGTTGATTTAAGAACTCAGTATGCCTGTCACCCTGAAGGTACTGCACATTCTGAAAAGCTCCTGCCCATCCAGAAGCCATTAATCACTCTCTGTAATTAAATAACACAGCAACCTGTAATTAGGACATTGATTTCCTGGTTTGATTGTTTACTCATGGGCTCCCCCCAGCATACGAGCTTCCTGAGGGTAAGGATGGGCTCCATATCTGCTGCAGGGAGCTCCCGAGTGTCCCCCACACAGAGGCTCCAATAAACGTTGACTGACTTGAGAAGCAAGGGTTCATGACTAGGTTTCTTGCAGGTGTGAGAGTAATTCAAGACAAGGGTGGGCAGTTAGCAAGGAAGCTCAGAGTAATGGTTTGTACATCCGAGCTTCAAGCTTTGATAGCTCCAGATACTGATGAGCATGGAGGATGGTGATGGCTCTGAGAGAGGAAGAGATGGTGGTGATGGTGGTGGTGATGGTGATGGTGGTGGTGATGGTGGTGATGGTGATGGTGATGATTGTGGTGGTGGTGGTTGGTGGTGATGATGGTAATGATGATAATGGTCATGGTGATGATGACGGTAGTGATGGTGATGATGGTGGTGGTGATGATGATGATGGTGATGATGAAGGTCACGGTGATGGTGCTGGCAGAGGTAGTGATGATACTCTGTCTTGATCCTTTGTTGCTCACTACACAGGCATCACCTTGCTCACCTTACATGCACCATCACCACGGGCCTCTTACAACAATCCTGTGTATGTTCTTTGCGTTTTATGTACGAGGAACTAAAGCCCAGAGAATTTATTCAGTGTTGTTAGCAGGTAATGCGCAGAGTTGAGGCTTTAACTCATTGCTCTCTGTCTTTTCATGACCATGAAGCCAACAACCAGTACCTCCTGCCAATTGTGGGCAACCAAGCCGGGTCCACACTCACAAGGGCCATCAGGAGATGGGCATCCCAGCCATACTGTTTCTGGAAAAACCCATCTCATTTTCCGGTTTCTCTCCACTTGTTAAGTCTGCTGTCACCCTTTGCTAACGAAGTCTGAGGAAATGTAAAACCACGTTTCCCAGATCTGGGGATGCACGAGTTTGTGCAATTATAACCCAGCACACCACTGAAGTTGGATGGGTGCTCACTGCCTGTATAATTCATCAGTCAGTCATCTTCCTGTCAGGACCTAAGACCTTTCATATTTGGGAGACCAAAAAAAAATTAAGTTTATGTTGCTTGATTAAAAATTCAGAAGCTTAAGGGCAAGAAAGGAGATGTGAGCTCTCTCATCATTAAACAGACAAAATAAATACAGCATGGGAAGTGTAGGAAGCAAGCATGTTGAGGGTGGACCGTGGAAAAAAAGGAACACCCAGCTTATAAGTTTTTTCTCAGACCTAAGAATGCCAGTAGAAACATCACAAATTCTTCTTTCCAGTGGTCAAAATCTGGGGCTGCAGTGGCATGGGAAATGGAAGGCTTTGGGACCCAGGGGAGACTTTAAGTCACCTCCCCTTCCCTGTGCTCCCTCCTCCACCCCTTGGTTGGGATGAGGGAAAGCTCAAGTCACTGGGGACTGGAGACTGGTCCTTAGCTGGTCCCTCCTAGACTAAACTGTTCCTTGAAGCCAGGGACCTGCTTTCCTGTTTTCCTTAACCTCAGCCACTAGCCCATTACCTGGTACACAGTAGGGATCAGTGAGGGCTTCTGGACTATGATTCCAGAAGCCACTTGAAACCTTGGGAGGATTTTTGGCACAAGAGCAACTCAGTCACATCCGTATCATTGACGATGGTTGGACAATAGCTTGGAAGAGACAGAGAGGAGCTTCCCGTAGGCTTGGGGACTATTCTCATGACTGTAAGGGTCCCTGGCTAATCCAACTTCCTCTTCTTTCTTTGGGAAGTAGGATCCTCTGGGGCTTAGCAGGCACAGGACTGCTGCTTGGCTAGGGACTACATTTCCCAGGTGCCTTTGCAGCTATGTGTAGCCACAGACCAGGTTCTAGATACCAAAATAAGGGTGAGATGGTGAAATTTTCACTGCTGCTCTGAAAGGAAGATTTCCCCACTTTCCTCCCTTTCCTGTCTCGAATGTCCTCATGGTAGAGATGAGGTTTCCTTCCTCAAGAAGGTGTTGGATACTTCCATCTCTCAAGCCAACCAGTACTGCCAGCCATCTGATAGTGGATAGTGTGTCTGGAGCCCAGGAACATGGCTTATCACCTGTGGTCTGTGACTGTTTGTTTGTTGACAACAGCAGAGTTGAATGGTTGTAGAAGAAACTCACAAGGCTCAAAGTCTCGAGTATCAGCTGACTCTGAGGAAGATGAATGTCCCTTTCTCCACCACAGCCTTTCTCTTGAGGGTTTTCCCAGCTCAGGTCTCCAGACTCTTCCACCTTCCCACCACAGACCGGTTCAAACGCCGAAGAACCATCCGGTTAGGTGAGTCCCACTCCTTGGTTCTAATCTTCTCTATTAGTGACCTTTTCATTGCTCTAACAAAACAAAAGCAGGGGAGACAAGTTTATCTTGGCTTGTCATTTGAAAGTGTAGTCTGTCACCGTGGGGGATGCATGATGTCAGGAGTGTGAGGTGCACGGTCACATTGTGCTGTGGAAACAAAGGAGAATTCAACAAACAGAAGAAGGACCCCAGCCCCTAAGATGACGTCATTTAAGACAGCTCTTCCCACCTCAGCCAACCAATTCTTCAAGTTCCTTCAGAGGCATGCCCAGAGTTTGTCTCCCAGTGAGTCTAGAACTAGATCCTGGTGAGCTCATGATCCATATTCACCACCACACCTGCCAATTCCTGTTGTTAAGAAATGAATCTTGGGAAGACTTCACCTTGCTAGGAATTACATTTCCCAGGGGCCTTTGCAGCTAGGCATGGTCATGTGTTAGTTTTTAACCAAGGCAATGCCAGTAGGTGCAAAGGATGCTGGTGCCAAGTGCAGGGCACAGCTTGGTCAGTTTCAAAAGATGAAGGAAGTCCCCAATGCCTCCTGCAGCCACTGCCCAGGGACCCCGTGGGCCCTGCTGTTTTTGACAGCTACGCTCCCGGGTCTGTCTCCTCCTGTGGTAGTTCTGAGAGCTCCCACACTCCTGCAGTGACAGATCCTGCATCCCATCATGGCCTAGAATCCCAGTGTGAATGCGAGTGCCTGGGACTCAGCTTACTATGCTGTCCCTGGAGGCTCATTGCCATTTCTGGCCATCATGAGTGAAGTTGCAGCATGCGCCTTCTGGTGAACATATGCACACATTTCCACTGGTTGCAACTTAGGAGCGAGCTAGGGAGTCATGGGGCGTGCATTTTTTTTTAAACGTGTGTGTGTGTGTGTGTGTGTGTGTGTGTGTGTGCATGTGTAAGGGTGTTCACACGTGTGTGGGTGCACATGTGTGTATGTAGAGGCCTGAAGCTGACTTTGGGAGTCTTCCTAGATCACTCCCTACCTTGCTCATTAAGGCAGGTCTCTCACTTGAACCAAGAGCTTGCCGATTCGGCTAGGCGTCTAGCTAGGCAGCTTGTTCAGGGGACCCCATCTTGGAATTCTAAGTGCTAGAATTACAGGCGGGCCACCATGCCCACCCAGCATTGACGTGGGTTCTGTGAATATAAACTCACGCTTGTGCCATGAGCACTCTGCCCACTGAGCCATCTCCCAGCCCATATGTTCGGCTTTTATAGATTCGGAGAAGCAGCTTTTCAAACTGGTTGTACCAATTAGCACTCCCACCGGAAGGCTGCACGTATTGGCGTGATGTGTCCTCGCTGGCATTTTCACTCCTTCTTGTTGGCCTTAGGTCTGCATTACACTGTGGTTTTGATTTGCAAAGCCCCGAGGATGCTTGGCAGGAAGGCATTTCCATGTGCTTCTTGATCTTTGCTCATTCTCTTTCCTTGAAGCTCTGAAGTTGTTGGATGTGCCCGTGAGCTTTCTCACACCGTGGCTGGCCCTCTGTCCCATGTCCCCAGAGAGCTGAAGCTTTGGTCCTGGGTTAGCAAGGACAACCAATAGCGTGCACCTGGGGACAGGCGCCAGATGAAATGGGCCTGAGGGCAGGGGATGGGATGGACAGACTTGGGTTGCCCCATGGCCAGGGCTTGGTACTCCTCTCCCCAGAGAGAGCTGGCATGGAGCATTTGCAGAGGATACCCTAAGGATAATGTCACAGCCCTTCCTGGCTCCAGTCCAAGCTGACACTTTCTGTGTCTTTACATAAAGTCCCAGAGAACAAGCAGGTGGCTCAAAGGGATGCATGCTCTTATCTGTCAGGCCTGAGAGCTTGGGACAAAATGGGAGAACCACCTACCTATTTGGTGACTGGGAAATGGCCTGGTTTCCTGAGGTGGAGAATTGGAAAGTTCAGACCTGGATAGTGGACCCAGCTCTACCTCAGTGTGTTCTGGGGAAGGACTTTTCCCACCCTAGGCCTCAGTTCCCTTATACACAGAGAAGGCCGTAAGGTTCAATGAACACTCGGTGTGAGAAGGCTTGTGCGGGACAATAACTTTAACGGTTGTCGAGTATGTGAACCCCTTGTCCCAGGAAGCAGAGGATCAAGGGTTTGTGTCTGTGTATGTCAGAGACATCCTGCCTCGGACTGGACCACGCCCAGAGTCAAAGCCATCTGCTGCCCACCCTGCCTAAGCCCCCAGGAAATCCCACAGGGCAATGCTCCCCTCTGAAGTTTGAGTGTTCAAGTTTGGGATGTGGATATGGAAAGTGTGGAACATGTATGGAGCACTCATACGGCAGCCATGCTGCAGTGAGCACTCATTTGAGGGGGGATCCACCTGGGTGCCAGCTGAAGTGAGCGAGCGAGCGACACCCTTGGGTGCCGTATCTGACCCCCGTGTAGAGCTTGCTTGGCTTGGTTGTTGTAAGGTGGGTGACGTGTACCATTTTATAACAGTCCTTTAAAAAATTAGCTCTTTAATTTGTTTTTAGTGTGTGTGTGTGTGTGTGTGTGTGTGTGTGTGTGTGTGTGTACACATGTGGGCATGCATGTATGTGGAGACCAGGGGACTTCTCGGGTGCCATTTCTCAGGTACCACCAACCTGTGATTTTGAGACAGTCCTGGAACTCATTGGGTAGGGTAGGGTGGCTGGCCAGTGAAAGCCATGATGTATCTGCACTCACCTCCCTGGCAGTGGGATCACAGCAGTGTCTGTATTGCCATGTTGTCCAAGGAGATGCTTAGTGTCTGGTGTTGGGGATTGAACTTAGGGCCTTGCACATGGTAGGTGGGCTCCCTCTCACTGAGCTGGTCCAGCCCTAGATGTTTCTCTTGTTCCTGTGCCCTGGCATCTAACAGAACACTGGTGTTGGTGGGGACTAAGTGGGCTTTGGAGAGCACAGGGCTGTTATTGTCTTGCCTAGTGGTCACAGGAAGTTGGAAGTGGACTCACAGGCTGTTCTCCTGAGAGCTCAGAGCTCCAGAGAAAGCCCAGAACCATGGGGACCTGGCAATGAGATCCGGGAGAAAGAGCTTGGAGAGCCTTGGCAGTATTCATTTATGTAGGCTCCTCATTCTGGCCAAATCATTCCTGAAGGAGGCCTTATGATGCATCTCAGAGAAGCAAGGAGGGGCCTCTCAATCACTCGGCAAACTTGGGAAGGAAAAACAGATATTAAAGAGCGAACGCACACAGCAGAAGTCAACAATGTCGACGGGGGCGCTGGTGTTTGGGAGGCAGGGGTTGCACCCAACAGGCAGACAGGCAGTTTTGACATGTCTTGCCAGGAAAGACTCACCCGTTCTTCTTTCCGCTCCCAAACCAAATCACAAGGAAGGACAGAATCACAAATAAATCAATCAGGCCCCTGGAACAGAAATGGAGGCTTGGCATGAGAGCTGAGGAGGAAATGGGAATTCAGGGCAC
>CABHPR010147601.1:0-19100 GCA_902168415.1 Peromyscus melanophrys
TCTGATCTAGGTCCTCTGCATATATGTTATGGATATATAACTTGGTGTTCTTGTGGGAATCCTAACGGTGGGAGTGGAGACTGTTTCTGACTCTTTTGCCTGCTTTTGGGACCCCTTTCCTCCTCCTGGGTCCAGCCTTAATATGAGGGGATGTGCCTAGTCTTATTGTAACTTCATATGTCAGGTTGGATTGATTTCTCTGGGAGGCCTACCCTTTTTTGAAGGGAAACAGAGGAGGAGTGGATCTGGGGGAGAGGAGAGTGAGTGGGGAAGGGCTGTGAGGAGAGGAGGGAGGGGAAACTGTGATCAGGATGTGATATATAAGAGAAGGATAAATAAAAAAGAAAGAAAAAGGAAACTACAAAAAACGAAAGAGATGGGGAAGGTAAGGGGAAAAGAAGGAGGAGAAAGGAAGGGAGGGAGGGAGACAGGGAGGGAGGAAGTTGTTTTTTCTAGAGCTGCATAATGCTGCTGATGCTTAGGAGGTAGTTTGGAAGATGAACCCAAAGCATCTCTGTGAGAACTTCAAGTTACCATTGCTTTATTGAGTTCAGTTCTTAAAATGGGCAGAATCACATGGTCACCTTTTTTCTTTGGTGCCTTCATCCTTGACTAGATGCCACCCCATCACACATCCACAATGAGATTTTGTAGTGAGTAAAATGATGTAAAGTCTTTGCAGAGCTTTGGACAAAAGGACTGTGAGTAGAGGACACTGTTTTAAGTTGCAAGGCAGTATACAGATAACCAGCATTTATAGCCCAGAGGGCTTCAATCCCATCACTGAGAAGTCAAGAGGAAAAAGGGATTGTTGCCCTGCCATGTCACAATAGCATAGTAAGAATAGTTTTCTGTACAAATCAGCCCTTGCTTTTCTAATAGTGGACACAAAGCCACATCTAATCTTAACAACTGCAAATCTAAACTGAAAGATGAACATACACATAGCTTCTTGAAGTTTAGGAAACAAAATTTTGTGTGTTGTAGTCAATTGTTTAGTGTATATTGTTTCATGTATATCATTATACGAAATTCTCAGGGACTGGAGTGATGGCTCAGTGACTAAGAGCAGTTAATGCTATTCCAGAGAACCTAAGTTCAGTTTCTAGTACCTACATTTGGTAGCTCGCAACTGCCTGTAGCTGCAGTTGTAGGGATCCAACACCCTCTTTTGGTCTCTTTGAGCTCTACATACTGGTGGTGCACATATCCGCACACAGATACACACAGACAAACACACATATACAGAAATTTAAATTTTATGAAACTTAATTTAATCCACAAGCCTAGAAATTAACATGTTTAATGGCAGTCTGTGTTAGTTGTTTCACAAATACCATAATCTATTTACAAGTTCATAACCATTAGAGTCATTGTCATTTCTGTTTTACAATCAGAAGATGTAGAGGCAGATAGGTTTTCGTTTATTTCAAGCAGCATTGTTTGGAGTCAAGTGCAGAGACACATTGTCTAAACTCCTTCCTTTATACTTTTATGTAAAGTACTTTAGAAAATTAGTGACATTGGAAGTTTCAACTTCAAAATTCCAACTGCTGTAGAAAATGTATTATTATGAGATCATGGGGATTGAAAAAGGGATTGTAATGTTGACTTATTTTATTCTAAAGAGATGTACTCTTTCCCAGCACTCGGGAGGCAGAGGCAGGCGGATCTCTGTGAGTTTGAGGCCAGCCTGAGCTACCAAGTGAGCTCCAGGAAAGGCGCAAAGCTACACAGAGAAACCCTGTCTCGAAAAAACAAAAAAACAAAAAAAACCCAAAAAAACAAACAAAAAAAAGAGATGTACTCTTTAAATTTATTTATTTGTTAGAAAGAAAGTGTGTGTGTGTGTGTGTGTGTGTGTGTGTGCGAGAGAGAGAGAGAGAGAGAGAGAGAGAGATCAGAAAACAGCATTTCAAGAGTCATTCCATCCTCCCACCTCATTTGAGGCAGGATTTCCTGTTGCTGTCACCATGCTGCACACTATAGGCCAGCTGATCCACAAGCTTCCAGTTGACTCTCCTGACTATGCCTTCCATCTCTCTGTAGGAGTACTAGGATTATTACAGATTTGAATCACCACATTTTGCTTTTTATGTGGGTTCCAGGGGTTGAACTAAGGGTGTCAGGCCTGTGTAGGAGGAGCCTTTAGCTGCTGATCCATTTTCTTGACCATAAATCATTAGCATCTAATAGATAACTATTACTTCATGCCATTTGGATTGTGATGCTTTTCCACGGTGCATGTCTCTTTTCTTTCTGTTGCTATAGAGTCATTCTGATGCTGTGCTGTCTAGTTTTATGTCAACTAGACCCAAGTTATAGTCATCAAGAGAGAACCTTGTAGCATGAATCTTTAAAAGTTCTTTTTAATAAAATCAAACCTGAGGCCAGTTATTGGGGTGAACACTGGAAGGTCAGAGAGACAGAATAAGCCACAGCTATCTCACCTCGCCGGATCCTCAGCTAGTCTTGTTTCCTCAGACTGGAAGCCTCTGAGTCTTCATCCAGAATGGGTCTCAGCTGAACTGCTGCTAGAAGCCTGAAAGCTTAACCAGGCCAAAGGCTTCTCCAGGCCAAAGGCTTCTATAGTTTCTGGTCCTCACGCTTTATATACCTTTCTGCTTTCTACCACCACTCACTGGGATTAAAGGCTGGCTTTCTGGGATTAAAGGTGTGTATCACCGCGCCTGACCGTTTCCAATGTGGCCTTGAACTCACAGAGATCCAGAGGGATTTCTGTCTCTGGAATGCTAGGATTAAAGGCGTATGCTACCACTGCCTAACCTCTGTTTCATATTGTGGCTGTCCTGTTATCTGACCCCAGATAAGTTTATTAGCATACACAATATTTTGGGGAACACAATACCCCTACAGAACCTATACTGAGAAGACGCCGCCATAATATAAAGTTATAGGCAAGCCTGTAGAACATTTTCTTAATTAGTGATTGATATGACTGAGCTGAAACAATTATGGGTGATACTACCCTGGGCTGGTGGTCCTGGGTGCTATAAGAAACCAGGCTGAACAAGCATGAGGAGCAGGACAGTAAGCAGGTATCCTCTATGACCTCTGCATCAGATTCTGTGTCCTGGTTCCTGCCTGGCTGAGTTCTTGCCTTGGCTTTTCTTAATGGACTGTGATTCTGGATATGTAAGTCAAATAAACCCATTCCTCCCCAAGTTGCTTTTGGACATGGTGTTTGATCTCAGCAATAGCAACCCAGACTAAGACAGGTGGGAATAAGGCTGCCTGGGACAATGACAGTTTCTCTCTCTCCCTGGTAGCTATTTGTATCTTTCATTTGAGATTAGAAATGGTGAAAATATTAAAGAGTGTTAGCATTAAATAAAACAGACGAGCAATGCTCCAAATGAAAAGAACAAGATGCTGAGGAAACTGTGTGCAATGTTAACATTTCTTACTTGGAGCTGGAGAAGGAAATTTAATCTGAAACTTGTGGATGTTACAGAAACATCCAGGCACAGATTCACAGGCATCACCCAGAACATAGGCAGTTCACCTGTTATGTTCTGAAAATAATTGCAAAGAGTCAGAGGAACAATGCTTCAAACACAGCACGGTACATGTGTCATTCAAGACTTTTTTATTTCAATAGCAACATGAGCAAAGTGAATGTTTAATCAGAGGAATGGAATGATAGCACCTCAAAGAAAGTAAACTAGAGGAGAAAATATGCAAAAAAGCCATTTCAATAATATCTATGAACTATCATACAAGCCTCCAGCAAAGTAATGGCAGTAAGGATGGAGAAAAAAGTGAGATGCATTAGATATATCTAAAAGATAAAATGAAATTCTGCTATCAGCTTCCTTTGTAATCTCTTTTCTCATGATGAAGGTAATGGACTTTGAAAAGGAGCAAGCAACTAAAACAATCAAGGTGTGCCCAATCTCATCCCATGAAGTTTTGTTAGGTTGATTTTGTTGAGACAAAGTTTCCATATGTAGCTCAGGCTTTCTCAAACTACCTCAAGTTTTGGAGTTACTTGCTGGAATTGTAGGTCTGTATGACCATGCATGGCTAACATGAGTTTATTCATTTATTTTTAACTCTCTCTCTCTCTCTCTCTCTCTCTCTCTCTCTCTCTCTCTCTCTCTCTCTCTCTCTCTCTCTCTCTCTGTTGGTACTTGCATGTTTGTGCACACAGGTGCATGTAACATGGCATGCATGTGTGGGTCAGAGGAGAGCCTTGGATTTTGGTCCTTGATTTGAGATAGGGTCTCTTGCTGTATATCAATGTGTATGACAGGTTATCTGGCTCATGAGATTTTAGGTATTTTCCTGTTTCTGCCTCTGATCTTGCTATAGGAGTGCTGAGAATACAGATATACACTACCATACTGGCTATACATGGGTCCTGGGAATCCAAACTCAGGATTTCATAATTGCCTGGCAAGCATGCTACTCACTCTGCCATACCTTTCCAGGCCCAAATGACTTTTACAATATTGATTTTATTTTTAATTATGTTTTTGTGTGTCTATGTCTGGATATATGTATGTGCAGGTACCTCCATCCCCTGGAGCTGGTGTTGCAGAGAATTCTGAGATCCCTCACATGGGTGCTGGGAAGTGAACTCAGGTCCTCCAGAAGAACAATATGTGCTTTTTTAAAAAAGCTGCTGGGCCATCATCTCCTCAGCCTCACATGACTCATTAAGAGGAAAAGCTCTGCCTGGGTTGTGGGAAGAGATGTGACTACTGACAACAACCAGAGAGATTTTGTTTTCCTGGCTTTGAAGATGGGTAGGAATGCACCATACACTTCCCTTGCTCCAAGTGAAACCTCAAAGCCCCAGTGGACTTCAGCATAATTACACAAGCTGTGATCTTCTTCCAGAGACATACCTGTTGTGAAGATGTTGTATGAATGAAGCCTTGCTGTATGTGGTAAGTATGAATAGCTTCTTTCATATAACATGATGCTTTGGATACCCATTCATCTTACAGCACTACTTTTTTTACTGGTGAATAATTTCCCAGTAGGTGGATGTGCCATGTTTTCCTCATTTCTTCATCAGCTGCTGAACATTGTTGTTTCTACTTCTTGGCTGTTATGAATGATGTTGCTCTAAGCATTAATGTGTAAGATGTGTGAGCATTTCCTTGGCTGTGTGCCTGGGAATGGAATTTCTGGACCATGTAGTATGGCTCTATTTAAGGTCTTAAGCTGATATTTTGTTTTCCAATGTGGCTGCACTAACTTACATTTCCACCATCAATGTATAACACTGTAATTACTGTGTGTCCTCACTTATGGTATTGCCTGACAAAAACGTCTTCTTCCTCTTCTTTCTCCTCCTCCACTTTCTCTTTTCTTTTATTTTCTTCTAAGTGGATGTAAAGTGACATCTTATTGAGAGACTTTGATTTGCATTTCCCTGACCATAATGTTAAGAAAAGTTTTTATGTGTTTTATGACATTTTTGGTACTGTGTTTAGGCAACTATTCAGATCCTTAGCCCAGTTTTAAATTGGATTTGGTCTTTTTTTTTTTTTTTTGTTTAGTTGGATGAGGTCCTTTCTCATACATTCTAGACATTCCTTATCACATCTATGATGGCTAATCTTTGTCGTCAACTTCACACAAATGGGAGGACAGGACGTCAGTTGAAGAACTGCTTATATCAGATTGGCCTCTGGACATACAGTGGGACATCTTCTCGACTGCTAATAGACATAGGGAGGGCACAGCCCACTGTGAACAGCATACCCTTAAGCAAGGAGACCTGCGTTTTATAACAGTGCTCGCTGAGCAAGGTAGTAAGCAGCATTCCTCTGTGGTTTCTGCTTCAAGTTCTTGCTCTGCTGGGATTCCTACCATCCTTGAGTTCCCATCCCATTTAAGTTTCTGCCTCTATTTTCCTCAAGGATGGAACATGTAAGGTGAAATAAATCTTCTCCTACCCAGGTTGGTTTGGGTCGTGGTGTTTTATCACAGCACAAGAAAGCAAATGAGAACAACACACTCGTTGTGAAGACATGCTTACATTCTGTGGTTTGTTTCACTTTATTGATGGTTCCTTTTAAAGCACCAAAGTTTTTAATTTTTATAAAGACCAACTCATCAAATATATTTGTACTGTCTTATACTTTGACAGGAGTGAGTAGTTACTATTTACCCAAAGTTACTGAACATACTCCTATGATCTTTAGAAGAATATCATAGTTTTATAAAAACTTATTTTAGGTAAACTATAATGTACTCAGATATATTTATTATTTACTCTCTAGTATTTTTATATGTGCTGTGACTAGGTCTTTTACTACGATCTGGCTATCTAGCTGTTCCATGAACCATTTGTCAGAGTGACAACTCTTCCTCAAATTTGGCTGTCTCAACACTGATCATTTGAAAATCAATTGTCCCTAAATGTAAGATTTTATTTCTAAATTTTTAGTTCTATTGCATATATCTGTTCATCTGTCCTTGTGCTGACACTACACCATCTCGATCACAGTAGCTCTTCATTAAGTTTCTAAACTGATGTGTAATTCTTCCAAATTCCAAATTTAGAATGGTGTGGTCTAGCTCCTCTTTATCAAGCTGGTATCTTCCCCTGTGAATCTGTATGAATTTTAGTTTGAGCTTCTCAGTTGATAGAGGCCAACTTGTATTTCGGTAGAATATACAAGGGATCTGTAGATTATTATTTTTTTGTTTGTTTGTTGAGACAGGGTTTCTCTGTGTAGTTTTGGTGCCTGTCCTGGATCTCACTCTGTAGACCAGGCTGGCCTCGAACTCACAGAGCTGCACCTGGCTCTGCCTCCTGAGTGCTGGGAATAAAGGCGTTTGCCACCGCCGCTGGGCGGGATCTGTAGATTGATTTAAGGCAAATCTTAGCAATATTAAATTTTCTAGCCCATGAATGAGAGATGCCATTCTCTTTTACATATTCCCTGACAGTATCTTGCAGTTGATAATATGTGTATTTTTCTCTTTTGGTTAAGTTTATTTCGGTGTATTTTAGAACATATCCACTGTTAGAGTTTGAACATCAAAAAGGGAAAGGACATGGAGTGAACTGGCTTTTTCTAGATCTCCAATAAAGTAATTCATCTCTTATTTCTTGAGGGCAAGTGAGAGGAGGAAAGGGAAATTAGATGAAAAGAGAACTGGGAGTGTGAATTTCATAAAGCTCTTCTCTATGAGCAGAAGGTCCTCTTAGGCACAGTGGTTGGGGGAGGAGGATATGTTTAAATTGAATACACATAGGAGGATGTTTTAGAGAAGCAGAATTAGATTACTTGGATATGTTTAGTATAAGATACCAATGAAATATGTTGTAGTATGTAAGTTAAGATGATTATATTGTTGAACAGATAGTTCTGGACCTCATAGAAGGCTTTGGGCAAAGTAAATTTGGACTCATCGACACATTGCCGGTAAAGTTGTTTGGAGAGTAGAAATCATTCAAGAAAAGTTTGTGGTTGACATGTGAAGAGAACCTAGAACTAATGTTTGGAAAATGCCATCATTTGCTGAGTGGGTAGGGGAATAGGCCAGAGGAAGCTGAGGAGATGGTAGGCGGAAACCAGGAGATTAGTAACCTGGTATCAAGAATGAAAATGTTTCAAGCAGCAAAGAGTATGCTGGGTACCATGGAGACATCAGTATGCAACTAGACCAACTAAGTTTGCTAACTATAGTTAGTGGGAAGCGAAGCTGGGCATGTTACATGTATCTGCAACTGTATTGCTGGGGGAGGAGAGACAGGTGGAGCTCTGAAACTTGCAGGCCAGTCAGCCTAGCCAATTGGTGAGCTCCAGGTTCAGTTGAGAGCCTGTCTCAAAACAAATAATGTAGAGGATGGTAGAAAACACTTGGCATCAACTTCTTGACTTGTATGCTCATGTATACTCGTGTATGTATACTTACACATGTGTACATGCATACACGCATGGAGAGAGAGAGAGAGAGAGAGAGAGAGACAGACAGACAGACAGACAGACAGACAGACAGACAGACACTGGTGACCTTGGAAGAGTTGTGATGGAAGGGAAGATAATATTCTGAGGAGCTAATGCAAAAGAGAAAAATACAGGAATGGTGATAGTAAATTTAAAAATACACAGTGGACAGTGGTTGGTGATGGAGGAGATAAAGGAGTTAAACATTTTTTTTTCCTTTTTGAATAAGGCAAACTTGAGACCCTTTAAATGTTGATGTCAAGAAGGCCACAGAAAAGAAAAGTTGAAGGTACGGTAATGAGATGGAACATCCCATAGGGTACAGTCTATGAGAATGCAGGACTTTTAGGGGTCTAAAGCATAGGTGGAAGGAATATCCTCTTTAATAACAAAACAGCATCCATCCTCACTGGAGAAGAGAATACTGTATGTCAGTGCGTGTCTCATGGGATTGCTGTCAGGATGTTGTCGGCAGGGCTTCTATTTTCCCTATGAAGCAGGAGGATACCTCCATCTTAACTGCAAAGTAAGAGCTGGGTTATGGAGAGCAGAGATGGAGTTGGCCATTTCTCACCATGAATGGGAAACTGCTTCTGCAGAAGAAACCACACAGTGTTAATTGATGATACTGAGAACTGTATTTATGTGTACCATAGTGAGTGTTATTGTGGCAGAGAGAAGCCAGTGATGTCATAGACCCTAAGTACAGAGACCCTGGGAAATGAACCTGATGTAAGGAAGGATTGTATTTTGGCTAAGGTCCTTTGCAATCCTTTCTTCCACTTAAGAAGGGGCCACCTTCAGTAACATTGCCCTCCATTTGGAATGTAGGCATTTGAGAAACACCTGATGGTTTCCAGCCAGTGAGACAGCCAAATGCTGTCTTAATTTTCCCACAAGGCTGTATAGTGTTTCCCATTCTGTTCTGCTGCAAAAAGCCAAGGATGATTTCCTCTCCCAGCTGCCTAGTGCTGACAGCCTGAAGTATTTTCTTACAGTCATATGACTGGTAATACAATTCAGTCTAAGACTCCAGACAGGAATTTGTGCCATCAAATTAGACAAGGTCATTGTGCTAATCCTGAACTGGGATGGGAGTGGAGCAAGATGCAGCTGGCAAGGCTGATTTTTGTCATGTGGCATGCAAGGGCATGTGGCAAGGTGGTGGTCCCGGCTTAATTTAAAATAAGAGCTTATAACCTCTGGTTTTTACCAGATGTGTGTGGAGAAAAGGTTGTGCACCACGAATTATCATAGGGGTAATTGTTAGAATTTCAGAATAGCACAGGTGGCCCCACTGTGCTTGCATGCGTGTGTGTGTGTGTGTGTGTGTGTGTGTGTGTGTGTGTGTGTGTGTGTGTGTACCTTGGCAATTTCAGAGTCATGTTATAAGTCAAGTTGCTGTGGGAACATTTATCACATTGTGTGTGGAAGAAAACGTATGAGAACTAAAAGAATAAGCTAAAGAAAGTAGAGAAGGCATCACTAATCAAAAAGTCAAGTTGCTAACCACCAGATAATGCCCATGTGGTGAACATATTGTTGCTGAGTCAAGTACTAAGTGTGTTCTCTTGGGTATGTTTTAAAGAAAATGAATAATTTGTCTTAGTGTTTTGTTAGGAAATCCAATTGGTAATATAGCAAGATTAACATTTTGGTGGCAAAATCAGGATGTACTTTAATACCAATTTCCCATGCTTCTTTAAATATTAAAATATTTCAAGGCAACACAAACTCATATTTGATTATCAGGGTTGCAGACATTCAATTGAGTAATTGACTCAAGTTAAATGATGGAAAAATTACTGATTGGTCCTAGTTATAATAATGTCAATAATAATTATTTGAGCTGTTGTTACTAAGCACTTTGTATATGCATCTCATCATTTAGGCTGTAAAGCTGGCACTGTTATTTATGGAATTTAGTACAGAGATGTCTATTTAGGGAACAAGGAAACTGAGACTCACCAAGGTATAGGTCGCTGGAGTCTGTTTCTCAGCTTTGCTTCATCCAGCCACTTAACTTACTCCTTGACAGTACTGTCCCCATGCCTCAGTTACTCCTGTATGAAATAGGAATGACTGATAACATTAATCTCATTGGAGTTTAAAGATAAATTGAGTTATTATGGGGAAGACTCAGATAATAATGCTAAATATATAGGAAATAATCAAGCAAATGTTGGTTATTCTCATTAGTCCATTGTTGGAGTAGATTGTTATGGCTGTTGGAAGAAGAAATGTCCTCCATAGGCTCACATACTTGAAAACTTGGTCCCAGGTTAGTGGCACTATTTGGGGGAGGTTATGTAGCCTTTATGAACCTTGGTGGAGGTTCATAAAGTCACTGTGGGTGGGCATTGAGAGTTTATAGCCCTCTCTGCTTCCAGTTTGCTCTCTCAGGTTGATGCTTTCAGTTAAAGATGTGGTCTTTTTGCTTTCTGGTCCAGCTGCCTGCTGCCAGCCTCCCCTGCCATTATGAATTTGATGAACTCTATCTCTGAAACCATAATCACAAATAAATTCTTTCTTCCACTTTATATCTCACTTGGGAATACCATTGGCAAGAAAAGAAAAGATCCATGGTCAATTGCTGTATTGGGGATGAATTTTAAAATCATTGTGTCCAATTTAAAATAAAAACAGACAAAAGACAGCACTCTATATCATTTAAATAAATTTAAATCTAGAGAAAATTTAAATTGATCTATAATGACATAGTTTCTTATAATGAGATTTTTTTTCTTAATTTTAGATTTTATTTATGTGTAATGTGTGCTAATTACCTCTATGTTGGTATGCTCATATACGTGTGGATGCCCTCAAAGGCTAGAGAAAGGTACCGGCTTCCCTGGAGTTGGAGTGAAAGGAGGTGGTGAGCTACTCCATGGTTTTCCCCAAGAGGAGACAGCACTCAACAACTAGCCATCTCTCCAGCCCCAAGAAAGACTTTGGACAGTGATGGTTTCACAAATGTGAATACATATATCCTGATACATATATCAGGACCTAACAAAATATACTTTTAATGTATATGGTTTATTATACTTTATGCCTTGAAATTTATTTCAAATCCCATGAAGTACTTTTGACATAATTTTTAATCATTTTCCTTAATATCCATTGTTCTTTTTCTTTAAGGACATTTTGGACATTATAACTGCATAGTAAAAGTATACTGATACTAAAGTTTATGACAAGGCTTTACTTATGCACACATGGCTCCCAGCTCCTTGCTCAATTCCACAAAGCTGTTGCTACTTTACTGTGTCAGTGTATGTGAACTTTAATTTGGGAAGAATACACTGTTATGGCATGGAGTCTTTCACACCATGACTATGGCCTTCCTTCATTTATTTAGGTGGTTTCTAATGCCTTTCAAGTGCTTTGCACTTGACTCCTTGTATATTGGGTATATAACCCATAGAACAGTAAATAAGAAGAAGAACCTGCCAGAGCTCCACCTGGGGCTCGGCCGTGGATCTCTGCATCCGCTTCCATCAGACACTGGATGAGAGTTCTATCATGACAGCCAGGGTGTTCTGCCATCCAATCACCAGAGCAGGTCAGCTCAGGCACTCTCTCGACCATTGCCAGTAGTCTAGAGTGGAGGTATCTTTGTGGATTTCTGGGGACCTCTCTAGCACTCTGCTTCTTCCTATTCACCTGGGGTCTTCATTCATCATGGTATCTCCCTCCCCGTTCTCCCACTCTGCTCCTGATCCAGCTGGGACCTCCCGCTCCTCTAAGCTCTCTTTCCCTTGACCCTTGCCCTCCATTAACCCCTCCAGCCCCAGTTTGCTCATGTAGATCTCATCCATTTCTCTGTCGTTGGGCGATCCCTGTGTCTTTCTTAGGGTCCTCTTTACTAGGTAGCCTCCTTGGAGTTGTGAGTTGCAGTCTGGTTGTCCTTTGCTTTACACCTAGTATCCGGGAGTCCAATTGGCGAAAGAGAGGAGGGATTGTATGAGCGAGAGATATTGAGACCATGATTGGAAAAAGTATAGGGACAAATAGCCAAACTAGTGGAAACGCATGAACTGTGAACCAATAACTGAGGAGCCCCCATGGAACTGGACCAGGCCCTCTGGATAAGTGAGACAGTTGATTAGCTTGAATTGTTTGGGAGGCCCCCAGAAAATGGAGCCAGGACCTGTCCTTGGTGCATGGGCTGGCTTTTTGGAGCTTGGGGCCTATGTTGGGACACTTTGCTCTGCCTTGGTGTAGTGAGGAGGGGACTGGACCTGTCTTGGCTGAGTCTACCAGGCTGGACTTACTCCCCAGGGGGGACCTTGCCTTGGAGGAGGTGGGAATGGGGGGTGGATTTCGGGGAGAGCTGGGGGGTGGGAGGAGGGAGGACGGGGGAATCCATGGCTGATATGTGAAATTAAGTTAATTATAAAATAAAAATATTAAATAAAAAAAAGAAGAACCTGCCTGGCTAAGACATGAGCTATTCCAAGGGCTGCATCACACATCCAGGAGACCTACCAAAATTAGTGGTTTACTCCTAGGAATCTTAGCTCAGGGAAATAAATTTTTGCCCTGAGTTCTTTATATCACCTGCATGCTTTGCTGTAAGATGAATTTTGTAATTTAGTCTATCACCTTAACACAACTTCACAAATGGAGCCTCTGTGGGCATCTGAACCTGATTGAGAGACAGGAAGAAGAGTCTGGAGTACAAGGAAAGGTGACAACAAATGGAAGGTAGAAGGTTAAGAGAAGCTCTCAAGGCAAATGTTTAAAAATAAGCTCAGTGCCAGGCAGTGGTGGCACGCCTTTAATCCCAGCACTTGGGAGGCAGAGGCAGGTGGATTTCTGAGTTTGAGGCCAGCCTGGTCTACAGAGTGAATTCCAGGACAGCCAGAGCTACACAGAGAAACCTTGTCTTAAAAAAGAACTCAGTGTCTCATAACTTTCTACCTGCAACATGCACATCTTAAGGGTGATATACATAGAAGGAGAGAGTATTTAGATTTGACATCAAGAAGATAGACTTAGCTTGGAGATAAAGACCTCATAGTCAAGAGTATATTAATTGCTATAGTATCTGTTGGATACTAAGTATTTTTTAAATTAAAACTAAGACAGTAATTGGGTAAGATGAGAAAAAATATCTTCAAGAGGTTTTGAGTGAAAGAGGAGGATTGAAGTTTCTGGAAGATTATGCAAAAAAAAAGATATAAAGCATGGACAGCCTTGGGACAAACCATGATCTAACTGGAAATAACAGGAGGAACCAACAATGCCCACTATTTTTATGAACTTATAAAAAGAGATCCATGCTATCTAGGTAATGCCTGCATTTCTTGCCCCATAGAGGAAAAGCAGAGTATAGAAGGAGGAATTTTTGCTTTGAAAGTTACAGGTGACATTTTCCTGCAAGGTGAAGAAAACATCACACTCAAATCCCATGTACTCTTTGATAAATTTCCTTTGAAAATGGGCTCAGCTTAAAGCAGTTCTCATGTGTAATGTTGGTTCTGTAAGAAAAGGTGTCTCTTTAAGAGTTTTTATTTTTAAAGTTAAGCATTTGGCTATTATAGAAGTCTATAGGAATTTACGACTTAACAAAATTACAAAAAGAGAAGAATGGAAGGGATAAATAAAATTATTCTGGGGTCTGTTTTCCTGCTAGAGTTAAGTAAACATGAAAAATATTATAAAGGGTTTAAATTGTATTTTGAAATTTAAGCATCCAATCACACAGTGTTGCTATCTCATAAATCAAAGTAAGTTTGACCCCAAGTTCTAACACCACAGAGTGGTGGTCAGTTTCCTGTGTTATTATTGGGACTTCTTCCCTACTACAAGTATCATGTGAGGAACCTTAAGCCAAGGAGGTTTTTATGGGATAAGATTCAATCTGATTTTTACAGACAAGTCCAATATTCTCCAAAGTCCCAGGGCCTCCTGCTATTTCCATGGAGCTCTTGGAGCTTAGGAATGTTAGTTAGCTAAGGTTTTGCCAAGTATAGCCTCAACCTGCCCATCATGAAGCCATCTTTGTTTTCTCTTTATCTCCACATCAAGTTCAAACTTTGCTTTAGACTCCTCAAAAGCACCACTCAAGTTAATGTCCAAAGGAAGTGAATGGCGGTGACCTCCTGATAGTAGATAGACATGGACCACTGAATTCTTCAAGAAAAAACCCATTGTTAATCTTTGTGTGGGGGGAAACAAAGGGTACACAATACTTATTATCTTTGAGAGGTCTAAGCTTTTATGCTGTTTGAACTTGTGATGGTTAGTATTGCCATCTTGACAGAATCACCTCAGAGACAAGCCTCTTGGGCAGGCTTGTGAAGGATTTTAATAGATTAGGTTAAGTTGATGTGGGAGGAACTGCTTTAACTGTAGGCTGGGGTTCTTCATTGAATAAAAGGAACATAAGCAGAGCATGAACATTCATGGTTCTCTGCTTCCTGACAGGGAACACAATGTTACCGGCTCCTCAAACTTTTGCTTCCATTACTTCCTGACATGGTGGACTGTATCTTTGAACTATGACCTCCAAATAAACCTGTTTTTCCTTAAGTTGCACTTGTGGGCTATTTTATCAGCATCAGGGAAAGTAAACAATACGGAGTTTAAGATGACATCATCTTTAAAATTATGACTTGTTCTTCATATTGGACTGTATGTGACTTTGAAATTGTTTTCCAAGGAACTCTCTAAAGGTAGTTTATAAAAGTATTATTTCAAAGCCAAAGATTTCACCTCAATGTATCATTTATCTACTAACATTCATTAAATGGAAATGTCTTCTATGAAATTTCCATACATACAGAATGTCTTGTCAAGGAACCTCCATCTTCAGCTCCTTAGCAAGCAGGATAAACATACAAAAGTTGAGCTCATTTGCTAGTAGTAACTGAGAAACAAAATGGAAATTCTGCTCTGGAGTTAGTGCAAGGGCTTTGTACTCAGAGTTTTAGATTAGTGATGAGATAAAAAAAAAGACCATAATATGTTTGTAGAAACATAGTATATACATCTGCTATGCAGCCTTATTTCATTAAACTACACAAACTTAAGATCAGATCAAAGCAGTGGGTGGAGGTATGTTGAAGGTGTGATGAGATAGTACCTACAGCAGCCAGGTAAAACACAAATATTTTACCAAATCTTTAGCCCAATATCCTAGATGAAATGGGGGCTTGAATTTAAAGCTTGGTGTGGCCATACATGATTTGAGGTAGCCCTTTCTCCCAGTAAGTCATAAAGCAGAGAACATTCCTACTTTCTCAGTTTAGAGAAAAGAGTAAGATTCTAGGAGATGATAGGTTGACACATACATTGTGCTGACAAATTATAATGCATTCTTTTGTGACACTGTGTCTGTCCCACATGGCCCCACATAACATGCTATAAGTCTTGTTTTTTGAATCATAAGTATACTATATTTGTTTTCTACCCACCCCTCTCCAAATCCTCCGATTTTGTATTTGGCAGTCCACCAATGGCCATTTTACATTTTTGGACAAGGCCAGAATATGATAACGCTTTAAGTTATAAGGCTGGATGTCTCCACAGTCCCAATACAGTACTTAAGGCTTTGAGGATTCCTGGATGCCGGTCTTCTGTCTGTATTGGCGGTCCAAAGAAGCTGGCTATAAGATCAGCAAAGGGAGGCAAAACTGGCAGCGGATGGATTGATGAACTTGCCTGCAAGAGTGAAAGCAAGCAGGCAAAAAGTAAAATTTCTTTCATTTCCAATTTATTTATTTATTCATCTATCTATCTATCTATCTATCTATCTAATCTATCTATCTATCTATCTATCTATCTATCTATCTATCTATCTATCTATTTTTTCCATCAGGAAGTACTCCCCACACTTAATATGGTTCTTCCCATTTCAAATAATCTTATCAAGAAAATTTCTCACAGGGATGCCAGACGGATTGCCTTTTAATTGATTCCTGATCTAGACAAGTTGACAACCAGGAGTCACCAACACCTTGGGGCAGAATGAGTAGACTGGAACAGTTGAGCTCAGATGATTTCAAAGCTATGAAATGGCCCTTGGTTGCCTGATATATGTCTCTGAATGGTCAAGTGGATGAATATTTGCTTCCCTCAGATGGATGGGCATGGCAGGGGATACAGTTCTAGTAAATGGGTTAGTTTGGATATCAAAGACATGATCCCATCTGAGCCTTTAGTTGTCTCTAAGACTTGTATAATCCTTGGAAAGTCAGTCTATCCATTTTTTCAAAAGATACCAAAACATTCTATACAGAAAATTTGAATGTATTCATTATAAGAACATGATGGGGAAAAAAAACCTCACAATTTATGGAAAGCTTCAGGTCCCCAAGAGTAGCATATGACTCAAAACATGTTCATCCTCCTCTTCTGTGGTGTTGAAGTCTTTGCTTAGATCCCAGGTAATCCATATACAAGGCTGTGAAAAGACACTAGAAAGGTCAATGGACTAGAGGGAATAAAGGATGCTGAAAAGACACTGCCATCATAAATCAACCACTGGACTGCAGCTTTCATAATGATCTACATTTCTGGGTTCTCAGACCCAGTTCAGTTACCATTCTCATCTACAGATGCCCAGATGAGAATATCAGACCCTTTGGGCAGTCTTTAGAAAGTCTGCCATGTTCTCGCCAGACCATTCTTTACACTGATAACCTACCTTTTCAATACTTTGTTTTCAGTGTGTTTGGCACCATTGATCTGATATTCCTGCTTCAAGTTCATGACTTCCTACTTAACTTTCAGACTCAAATAAGGACAGGACCCTTATTTCATCCAGTTCTTTTTATCATATCTTTAGCCCTTGACCCACCTATATTCATGAGTTTGTTTCTATTTCTACACTTCTCCACTCTTTTCAGTCTTTTCTTCTCTTGAATGTGATTCTACAGCTCTTTTGAGACTCAGTGTAGATCCTGTTTTCAGTTATAAACATGCATCAGTGCATGAATGTTCATATGCTTTCTTATCACTAGTAAAGAGAAGAAGTAAACTTCTCTCTACCATTCTGCATATTTACTTGAGATGGATTGTGTAAAAAAGGACAGATTATGAGGAGAAAAACAAACTGAAGTTCTTATGGATGTTTGGGAGATGCAGGGGAAAACAGACAAATCTCGAGGAGATGGCTTCAAATTCAGGTTTAAGTGCTATCTGCAACAGAGTCGAAGAAATAAGGGTGTTGGGGGAGGCTAAAAGGAGGAGTGTCTTAGTTATTGTTCTATTGCTGTGATGAAACACCATGATCAACACATAAAATGAAGCATTTAATCAAGGGCTTTCTTACAGTTCCAGAGACTATGTCTGTGATCATCATGGCAGGAAGCATGGCAACCGGCAGGCAGGCATGGTGCTGGAGAAGTAGCTTAGAGTTTACATACTGAGCCATAGGCAACAAGCAAAGAGAGAGACTGGTCCTGGCATGGGCTTTAGAAACCTCAAAGTTCATGCCTTCCTCTAGCAGCACATCTCCAACAAGGTCGTGCTTCATAATCCTTCCTAAACAGTTTTACCAACTGGAGACTAAGTATCCAAGCATATGAGCCTATGGGACCCGTTCTCATTCAAACCAACACAGGGAGCTAATTTGGAAAGTATGGTAGCCAGGGGAGGGTTTGTTCTGCAGATTTTAGTTGGTATCTCATCTATGTGAGCCATTACTGCTCTAACATTGGCCTTGTACACCCTTGTACTGGTACAGAGAAGAAGACATCTTTACAAAGGAGATTTCCTTTGTGGATAGGTATGTTTCTTTTATGTACATTTACCTCTATTCTGGTTTCAGATCTTCTCCTGTGTCTGCACTTCCTCTAGATAATCATATTAAAATAATCCTTATGACAACAAGGTATATTTTGGGGTGGCATTGTCTGGTCTCTTACAGTTGTATTTTAGGATAATACAATCTAGTCTCCTACACCAGGGAAGACCCATTGCTTGGTTATTGAGAAATAAGTCAGCTCATTTTATGTTCTGTTGGCTTCACTAGTTCCATACATTTTCATTTAGCTGTCCTGACTCTATAGTTAACAGTTTGACAATAGAGCTGCTTTGAGAGTCTTATATGGGACAAGTTGGTTAATAAAGGGAGTTGCATTAAATAAGAAATTGTCATCAGGATTCAAAGTACAGGGGAATGAGAAAGAGTTGGATGATGCTAGTCAGAGATGGTTTCCAAAGACAGGAATAGAATTTTTGTAAAGCTTTTTGTTTCTTCTCTCTCCAAAGACTTAGAAGGGTAGGGATGGGAAGGAAAAATCCAAGCATTATATGGTCCACTGTGTCATTTGGTGAAAACACCCCAGGGAAGCTGAAACCAGGAATCCTGAATGGGCCCTCCAATTATGTCGTGCTAACCTGGAGCATGGCATATTTTCTTTTATTTCTCAGAATTCCTGTAATTATTAATAGTGGAGATCATCCAAGGGCAAAGAATGTGTGGTCTTTCTGGACAGGGACTAGGTTCCATAAATAAAATATCTTCCTAATTACCCTTTCTTCCATCTTCAGTCCACGTCTGCTACCCAAAGCAATGAGGTACCCACATAAATAACATTACTGTTTTACTGAAATCCTGGACTGAATTTAGTATTAATTTAAATTCCCCAGGAGACTTTGAAGAGATTATGGACTCACTGTCATCTGCCCAGAAGTGGTAACGATAATCTCAGGAGAAACTGCCTCAGCCTGTGTGGCTGTTTCTCTTTCAAAGGTGACCTGAATAGGTGGTTGTTTCCTTTATTGATTGTAGTCTTTATTTTTATTTTGTTTTAAACTTTTATTTACTTACTTCATATATGAGCATACATGCTGCAGTGTGTGAGTGGAGGGCAGAGGACACCTTTAGAGAGTTGGTTATCTCCTACAGTGTGAGTTTCAGGGATCAAACTCAGGTCACCAGGCTTATAGTAATCATCTTTAACCCACTGGACCATCTCACGTGATTATATTACAGTCTTCATTTTCAGGGACAGACTAGAAAGTGTAGGGCAGTACATTCCAAGATCCCAATACATGCCTGAACTGTACAATACACTGAACTCTATAGCATTTTTAAAGATATTCACACCTATAATAAGGTTTAATTCCTAAATTAGATATCATAAGAGATTGACAGTAACTAATAATAAAATGGAATAATTATATTGTAATGAAAGTTATGTGAAT
>CABHPR010147602.1:0-74134 GCA_902168415.1 Peromyscus melanophrys
GTTAGCAAACAACACCCCTACCCAGCCCAACTCAGACAACCACTGATACGCTTTCTGCTGTTGCAGTTTTTCCTTTTCTAGAATTAATTCAACAGAGTATTTTTGAAATTCATCCACTTGTGTTAACTAAATCAGTAGCTTATGCATTTATATAGCAAAGCAGTGTTCCTCTGCATGGATGTATACCATACTTCATTTTTATTTATATATTTTTAAAATCCTTAAGTCTCTTAGTTTCATAGAAAATTGCCTCAAATACTTATTTTCCATATATACACAGCCTGCCTTCTCTATTTTAATTGTTACATATTTATTGAACGAAGAGCTGGGTTTTATAAAGCTTTCACTCCAGTGTCTCATGTACATTTGACCATCTGCACTTACAGTGTTGGTTACCTTTAACTGTCAGTTTGACACAGCCTAGAATCACCTGAGAGGAGAGTTTCCTTGAGAGACTGTGTACATTACATAGGCCTGTGGGCATGTCTGTGGGGAATGTCTTAATTCTATTCATTCATGTGGGAAGTGGGACGACTCAGCCCACTGTGGGTGGTACTACTCCCTAGGAAGAGCGTTTAAGACTCGAGAAACGAAGCTAAGCACAAGCCAGCAAGAAATGACTGTGCAAGCATTCATTCCTCTCTGCTCTTGACCGTGGTTGTGACCAGCTGTCTCAAGACCCTTCTCCACCGTGGCAGGCTGTGACCTGGAAGAGTGCGCAAAAACAAACCCTTGCTCCCCTAAGTTGTGTGTTGTCTGAGTGTTTCATCACAGCAACAGAAATGAAAGGAGAATACCACCTCCCTCTCTACCCTTCAGCTATTCCCCTTCTCACTTAGTTCCCAGTTGGGAGGTGTTTGAGTTGGTTTCTGTTTGGGACAAGAAATAAAACTGTGAAGAGCATTTGTGTCCAAGGATCCATGTGCACATGTGTTTTTATTTCTGGGCAAAAAAAAAAAAAAATTGTAGGAGTAGAATTTTGGGACCCCATGCTAAGCATGATGGAATACAACAAGAAACTGTCCATGGGTCCTCCAAGGACTGAAGCTCTTTGTATTCTCTTCAACAACTTACACACATTCAATTGCTCCATAGTCTTGTCAACACTTACATTGTCGGGGTCATAACCCCAGACACCATCGAACTGTGTGAATAGTATTTCATTGTGTCTTTTGTTTTTACTTATCTGACGACTGATGACAGCAAGTCTCTTTTCCTTGGGCAGGGGTTTCAAGAGTTCTTTATGTCCCTTGAGAAACTGGGAGGCAGCACAGGCATTTAACTAAAACAGGAGCAGCAGAGCTGTTTTTAAAGTACATACATAGGGGGCAGAAACAGTGAGCCTTGAATGGCTGGTTTCAGGCAGATTGAGAGCAATGGGAGATTGTCTGCTCTGCAGATACATCATGGAGGCCAAGCTAAGTATCAAATTCCTAAAAAGTAGTGAGTTTTAAACTGTGTTAGAAATTAATTTAGTGGCTCCTGACCAAAAATTATCCCAAAGGGCAATAGAACAGAAAAACGTATTCCAGGCTCTGAGGTTAAGTTACATCCATGAAGATTCTTGTTGGATGTATAAATGCCATGCTGTTCATGAGGGCATACCTCTTCTTGAATTCTGGTACAAGGAAATATTGGAAGAAGAAAGAAGGCTACCAATGTACTCACCAACGTCACCCTGGAGAGGTGAGTGACTAAGGATTCGGACTCTGTCAGAGCTGGCTTCAGTTCCTGGCTGCTTCTCTTCACTAGCTATCTGGTCTTGGAAAAGTTGTGTGAAAGGCTGATTTTTCCTTCCTGTAAGTGTAGATTGGGAACAAGGACAACATTTAAGGCAGAGGCCTGTGCTGCCCAGTGCCTCTCTCAGAACAGAAACAATCCTTGCCAAGCTCTTGGCTGAGCTGGCGGACCTGGGCTAGAATTCCACACCAGCTCCTCTGTTGGGCAGCTTAATGACAATCAAAGCTACAAGCTTCACACAAGGAAAACGTATTAGTTACTTTTCACACTTCTGTGGCAAAACGGCAGGGAAAAAGCAGCTCATGGAAGGAAGGGTTAAAGAAGGAGGGCAGGCTCACATTTGAGAGCACAGCCCATCACGGTGGGGAAGGCATGGTGGCAGGAACATGAGGAGATGGCCACATTGTGTGCTGGTTGGTTTTCTGTCAACATGACACAAGCTAGGGTCATCTGGGAAGAAGGAACCTCAGCTGAGAAAATGCAGAAAATGCCTTCATAAGATTGGTCTGTAGGCAAATCTGGGTTTTTTTGTTTTTTTTTTTTATGACTGATGTGGGAGGGCCCAGCCCACTGTGAGTAAAGCCACCCCGGGCAGATGGTTCTGGTTTGTATACGAAAACAAATGGAACAAGCCATGGTGAGCAGGCCAGTGTTTCTCCACGGTCTCTACTTCAGTTCCTGCCCTGGCTTCCCTGGTGATGAACTATGACTTGTTTTATCACAGCAAAAGAAACCTAACTAGAAGACACTGCATCTACAATGTGGAAGCAAGGACGGATGGGGCTCAGCTCGCTTTCTCCTTTGTATTCAGTCCAGGACCGAGAATATGAGATTGTTCTGCCCACTTTCAAGAGAGGTCCCCCTGTTCTGTTAGACACACCTGGAGACCCTGCAAAGACATCCAGATGTGTGTTCTGGTGATAATTCTACACCCCATCAAGTTGGCAATGAAGATGAACAGAGGATTAAGGGAAACTGTGCTTGGAAAGTTTGTAGTGTTGAGCCTAGGTTCTCTGTAAACACTGGCTGGCTTCATTTTTGCTTGTTAATCCTACCAGGGCAGAAACCATCTCCCACTTAACTGAGAAAATAGAGATGATATATGGGGCTCCCCTCAAAAAGCTTGTCTGGTGGAAGCAACCCAGATTCCCATTATTTGATAAAGAGTGACCTCTTCATATAATGGAATTTAATTGGATCGTTAAAAAGAATGGAGAACTGGTACATGCCACAAAAATGAATGAACCAATCCAAGCAAAGACAACTAGCCACAGAGGAGTTTATGATGAGGAAACATTCCGAAGAGAAAATCCGCTGGCCCCCAGCAAAGACTGACTTCCAGGGATGGGGTTGGGGGACGGTATGGCCAACTCCAACAAACAGCTTTCCAGTGATTAAACAGACATTGAAACTAAATGATGGTGAAGACCACATGGCATTATGAGCGCTTTGAGTATATCAAGTCATGTGCTTTCAAGTTTTAAATGGCAGATTCTATGTGTACTTTACCACGATTTTTTTTTAAAAAGGCCTATTCAACTTAAGGATTGTTTGTGGTCCTTCCTTCAAAAGCTGTTTCAGAGGAGAGAAAGGGAGAAGGTGATGGTTAACATTGTCAACTTGACAGGACTTAAGTCAGCTAGAAGACAACCTTTGGGCATGCCTGTGAGGGCTGACCTTGCTTAAGTTAACTGCAGTGGGAAGACTCTCCCCGCCTCCCTTTAATTGTGCATGGCACCATCCCCAGGGCTGGAATCCTGGTGAATAAAGAGGAAAGCTAACTGAGTATAGGCATCATCCCTCTCTGCCTCCTGGCTGCAGATGTGACCAGCTTCCCCAAGCTTTTGCTGCTGTGACTTCCTCACCATGATGGTCTGTTCCTCCAACTGTGGGCCAAAATCAATTCTTCCATCCCTAAATTGATTTCATCAGGCATTTTATCACAGCAACAGGAAAAGTAAAACTAAGGAAGGGGAAGAGATGGGTGGGGGTGGGGAGAGAGGAAGTGGGGGAGCTTGTGAGCACAATAAGAAAGATTGGCTCAAGAAGTGAGAAAGCTGAGGGAACACACTCCTGAGTCGAGATGGGGCATGCTTTGTAGGGAAGGAGATGGAAGGGAGTGACTGTGGAAGAGTCCCCACCATACACAAGGATGTCCACTCATAAATATGCACACACGCACAGACACACAGACACACACACACACACACACACACACACACACACACACACGGACACGGACACACACACACACACGGACACGGACACACACACACACACACACACGGACACGGACACACATCCTCATGAGGGTCTGAAAGCTTTTTCAGGACTAGGCCCCCTGCTGAAGGAAGAGACTGTTGGAAGGAGCCTGAGCCATGAGAAGCCTCAGACAGCCATCTCCCCCCTCCTCAGATGGGACATGTGTATTGGTTAGTGTTCCTAACAGATCAGGGATAATTGGACAGATAATTAATAATAATAATCCCTCCTGCTCTCTCTCCAGCAAGTATTTGGCTTGGCCCCAGGAGCCTGGGAGCTAAATAATTCTTTATTACAAACTGATTTAACAGTGAATGAATGGTGTTATTGGTATTCATAATTAGAGCCGATTTACCACTAACTACGCTACTGAGTGGAGCAGCCCTGTGTACATTCTGGAGCACAGGGTGACTTTATAAATGTTCTCCTCTGCTTTGCAGGCATTTGATCCCCTACCATGCATTTACTTTCTTGATTATGTCTGACCTGGGATTACTTAAAAGTCACTTTACCTTCTCAGAGGTGAGCTAAGCATGCAGCCTTCTCTAAAGCATTTTAATTCTCCCCAGTCTAATGAAAGTCGGCCTTATATTAACCACCTTTTAGCTTAGTTTAGTTGGTTGGTTGGTTGGTTTTTCTATACAATTACTTACAATTCTTACTAGTTTCAATGCTTTGAACTCACTATGTAGAATGGGCTGGCATTGAACTCATGTGATCCTCGGCCTCTGGGTGCTGGAATTACAGGCATGGTCCCAGCTTTACTGAACTATTTCTTTTTAATTACCTAACTGGGACTGGGAAGGTGGTTCAGTTGATAAAGTTCTTGCTGCACAAGTGTGAGGACCTGAGTTCAATTCCTAGTGCCGACGTAAATGCTGTGTGGGTGGGTGTAGAGGCCAGGCTGTGATCCTCAAACTTGGGAAGCAAAGACAGGAGATCCATGGAGCAAGTGACCTAACAGACAAGCTGAATGGTGAGCTCTGGGTTCAAGTGAGAGGCCCTGCCTCGATATATAAGATGGAGAGTGATCAAGAAGATGTCTAATGTCAGCCTTTGACCTCCACATGCACACACATGCACACATATCACACACACACACACACACACACACACACACACACACACACTTGTAAAAAAAATTCCCTGGATGAATGAAAATTATTTAGAGGAAGAAAATATTAGCATGACTATAACAGTATTAACGAGTGTCTACCTAACAGGACTTCAAGTATTCAGGCACTATTTGCTAGTCAATAATGTTTAAATCTCCTTGCTTGGTATTCATCCAACAAACACTTTTTGAGCCATGTAGCAGGTGCAGAAGACTCCGAAATAAACAAGGCATTTCATCACTCCCAGGGAGACACTGAGAAAGCAGAGGAGGAGGACATAGAAATATGTATTTGCCCTCAAATTGAATAAATGTAAAGAAAAAGCAGTCACCTCAGCCTGCATTGAGGCATTCAACAAAAGTGTGCATGACAGCTACCTAAAAATATTGCCTTCTGTGGCTTGAAGATGTTTTACTCACAGATCCAACATAAATATCATCATTCATCTGTCCCCAGTCACCTCAGAGGTTCTCTGTATGAAATATTGACTTTTTGTTTTTTATTCATTATGACTATTTCATTGCATTGCCATTTTTCTTTATTTATTGACACATTCCAGCATCTTTCCATTGCCCTAAAAGAATTACATGAGTTGAAAAGTGCTACAGCTTCTGTGGGTGTAGAAAACATCTCAGACCCAAAGTCAGTACACGGAGCTTTGGGGTCCCACAAGAGGACGACCCCAGCTGACCCCAGCTACAGCTGCAGCAGAAGCCGCGGCAGGGCTGAGGGTACCATGTGGTGTGCAGCGTATATTTGTGGATGGTACCTGTTTCTCTCTGTCCCCTGACCTCTGAGTGACACAGGGCAGGCCCTCCAGGTTCAGGCTCCCCGGTAGCATTGGTGAGACGTGGGCAAATCATACGTGGGAGTGAGTTCTCTTTTCCCAGACAGACATTGCTCTCGCTCAGTGTGCCTCATCTGGCTGAAAAGAGGCCTTTCACTCCTTTTTTTTAAAACTGATATACAAAATAACAGGGTTCTTTGCAGCATTTCCACATATGTGCATCATTGCACCTGCTCACATTCACCTCAAACATGGTGCCAGTGGGATGGTGAGGAAGAGCTGAGATGAAGCTGTATCTCTGTGGTAGCACTTGGGAGGCCCTGGATTCAGCCGCCAGCCATACAAGAGAAAGAAGGAGAATGAAGAAGAAGAGGAGGATGAAGAAGAAGAGGAGGAGGAGGAGGAGGAGGAGGAGGAAACAACTGAATACGAGGGTCATCTCAATGCCATCATTGTTCATTTATTCAGGCATCAATAGTTAATGAGTGCCTACTGTTTACCAGGCTGGAAACACATTACTCTCTCTGGGTTGGGTGAATTTATAGTCTAAAAGGAGACAAAGATAAGAAACTAGTTAGCAGATAAAGCCCTGAGAGATCTGAAGTCAGGACAGGGTGGGGTGATGGGGAGGAGCAGGCACTTTGGATAGGGTGGTGATCCAATTAAGGCAGGTTGAAGCAAGGTGTCACCAGATTAGAACTGGGGACTTTGGCCAGAAGAGCAAAAGCATAACAAAACAGGGTCCCAGCTACCCAGCAAGAGCTCCTCAAGAGACTCAGAACAAAGCCTGAGTCTGCACAGCATTGATCTTGCCTTGACTAGTCAGAATTTCAGAGATTTTGTGGTTGTCAGGGACTAAGTTGCGTCCTCTAAATTCCTGTTGATGCTTTACTGCCAAATCCCTCAGAATTTGGAGACTCGGCCTTCAAAGCAGGGGTTAAATTAAAAGGAAGCTATTAGGAAAAGCCCTAGCCCAGCCTGACTGGTAAGAGAATACAGGACAGAGAGAGGCTCCTGGAGAGCCCCAACACAGCTGACACACCAAGCCAATGTGCAAGCCAAAGAGGGAGGCTTCAGAAGGAACTGAACTCACAGAGACCCTCCTCTTGGACTTCCGGCCTCCACACCTTCACAAAGTTCATCTGTATATGCCTGTTAGGGTTGTTTCTAAGCCACCCCAACACAGGAAGCACCAGCCTGAGACCACCCAAATCAAATTCTAACACTGAACCTTGAGTCCCATGCCCCGTAGTTGATATATTGTGCACCCAAATAAACTTATCTGGGGGTCAGAGAACAGAACAGCCACTATATTAAACATAGGTTTAGACAGTGGTAGCACACACCTTTAATCCTAGCATTCTGGAGGCAGAGATCCCTCTGGATCTCTGTGAGTTCAAAGCCACACTGGAAACAGCCAGACATGGTGACTCACGCCTTTAATTCCAGGAAGTGATGGCTGGAAGCAGAAAGGTATATAAGGCATGAGGACCAGGAACTAGAGGTCCTTTTAAACTTTTAGCCGCAGTTCAGTTGAGATCCATTCAGATGAAGACACAGAGGCTTCCAGTTTGAGGAAACAAGATCAGCTGAGGAATTGGCAAGGTGAGGTTAGCTGTAGCTTGTTCTGTTTCTCTGATCTTTCAGCATTCACCCCTGGCCCCGGGTTTGTTTTTATTAATAAGACCTTTTAGAGATTTGTATTACAACGCCCCTTCTAGATTACTGAAGTCAGGAAGTGTGTGGGAAGAGTGGTCCTCACTGCAGCCAGACTATGTCCTTTAGGATGAAGTGGACTCTTGATAATTCCACAATGATGCTGCACTATAGCCTCTACTCGCTGGCTGTGAGTCAAGTTTGTTTCTTCGTATTTTCTCTGCCTGACAAAGAAAAATAATTGACTGCTGTTGTTTACAGTAATGTCTCTGATAACCGAAATTATCACCTGATAAATTTTCAGTTTATTCCTTGAGCAAAAACCAACTCTCTTCTACCCTTTACCAAAGGCCATTTCTTAACCTTTTATTAATAGAATTATTTTTATAATTTTCAAAATGTTTCCCACCTTCTGGACCTGATGGCTCAGGCCCCTTATCGCAGCCACCCAAACAGCTGAGGCAGAGGATTGCAAATTTCAGGCAAGCCTCGGCAACTTAAGAGAGCCTATTTCAAAATACGAAGGAAAAAGGAGGATGCCACTTGGTGCTGGAACACTTTGCCCAGCACAGCACGTGTGAGGCCATAATTCAATCTCTGATAGACCACATGGGGTGGGGGTGGGGGTGAGAATGCTTTCCACCTTAGGGGATCCCAAATTGAATAATGACTAATTATACGGTCAAATGAAAAAACGAATCTCCTCTTCTTTTCCTCTCCCCTTCTTAGTCATGAGTTTCTGTAGTTCATAAATCATTGCCTGCAAGAGAGGACAAAGAATCCGCGCACTGACTCGCTTCTGTCCTCCGTGGCTGGTGTATGAGAACCGCAGGGCTTTGGGCCCCTGTCAACTGTGCTGACTACAGAGCTCCACCTGGGTGTCCCTGCGGCCCGTTCATTTGTAAAGCTGGTCCACTTCCTGTGTCCTGACCACCTCACCTTTTACCTCAGTCTTGTTTGCATCGCCTTTTATTATGAGGCTTTTTTTTCCCCTTTTGAATAACCAGTTGTCTTGGGAAAGTTCAGTCCTGCGATTTACTCTCACATGTAGGGAGGGGGATCTGCAGGAAGATGAGTAGAGAGGAAACAGTCTAACATAACTGTGTAAACAGCCAGTGCCAGGGAAGTCAGGCTGGCCTTGTTTAATAAGCTACCTAAACATGTCTGGGCCCCGCCCTGAGCCTGCTCACACGTGTGTGCACATATGTATGTGTGTGTTTGTATGCATACATGGATAGTATAACATGAGTCTTGGCATATGTTCTTATGCACAACTCAAGTATTTAACACACACAGGAGTTAATTTGGAGAAAAGAAAGGGGTTGGGGGGAGGAGGTTTTTCAGACAGTTGCCTGTGCTTCCTAAGATACTGGAAAACCAACCTCCCTTCCTCCCTCCCTTCCTTCCTTTCTCTCTCTCTCTCTCTCTCTCTCTCTCTCTCTCTCTCTCTCTCTCTTCTTTCTCTCCCCTTTTCTTCCCTTCCCCCTCCCTCTCTCTCCCTTTTCCTTATTTCCTCCCTTCCTGCCTCCTCTTCCTTCCTTCCTTTCTTTCTTCCTTTCTTTGTTCCTCTTTCCCTCTCTTTCTCTTCTTCTCTCTCCTCCTCTTCTTTTTTACCTTCCTGCTCTCCTTTCTTCCTCTCTTCTCTCCTTCCTTTATGGCCCCTCTTTCCCTCCTTCCTTCTGTATTGGAGTTCAAGCCCATGGCTCTGCCTGCGCTAGGCAAGCACTCCACTATGGTGTTCCATCTCCAGCCCTCCTACCAGAACACTTCCTCATGAGCCATGAACACTCCTGGAAGGGGAAAGTACCTGTGTAGGGGCATTTTCAGAGGTCTAAGCTTGATGCTACGCAAGCAAAACATCTATCTGAATGCCTGGCCTCAAGGACCAGGGCAGCTGGTAGCTGACTCGGTGACAGTCCACCAGGCATGGTCCTGTCAGTGGCCTAACATGTCTATAGGTGTTTCCATTTCAGGAGCTTGACAGAGACTCACAGAAGGCATCCTGGAAACCTCTGCCACCAACATTCTACCTCAGCAGGCCTGCCTGTGAGACTGTTCTGAGAGGTGAAGGGTATTTGCCAGGGGCTGGGAACAGTGTCTCCCAACAGGGTTTGGTGCTGATATTATGAACCTCATTAAATAACTGAAGAAACATGTCTGAAAGAGGCACCTTGACCTAGGACAGTATACCCTATCACTTTAGTAAACAGACCTAAGCAGTCAAGTGCTTACCAAGGAGCTCCACATCTATCCATGTGGCATCATTTCACACTCTCTTTCACTGGCCCTTCTGTCTCATCTCAGAAAAAGCATTCAAGGGCAGTGACTGGTCCAACCCACACAGTAGTGAGCTGGGATTCCAGCTCCAAACTTACCTCCTTCTGTTAGCTCTGACACTACAGTGCCCTCAACAGGAAGTGTGCCTTAGCCTGGGACACCAAGGACAGAGCAGCTGTCTGTCAGAAGGGGCTGCTCTATATGTAGAAATGAGCACAGCTGTGAAAAAGGAGGGAGACAGGGGTGCAGAGACGAAGGGAGCAGGAAGAGCAGCTTCTTCCTCCATAGCCTGCAGAGCACTTTCCTGCCCTAAAGAGACAAGAACATAGGGGTGAAGGCTCCATGCACGCACAGGCTTGACCTCTCCACATTCAGTGAGCTCTGTGGAGGTTGTCTTCAGCAATGACAGCGACCACCCTGCCTCACCCCCACTCTCAGTTTGCTGGGAACAGTCCTCTGTCCTAGCATCAGCCTGGGTTGTTAGGGGATCTCCACAGGACCCACTCAACAATTCAACCAAATGCAGTTCAGACCAGTCACTGGGAGACTTGCCTGTCTACAAGATGGCCAGTCCAGACTCCATATCCTCCATTACTAGGAGTCCTCACTAGGGTCACCCTCATAGATTCCAGGAAACTTCCACTGCACTAGGTTTCCACACCACCCCCAAGTGGCCCCCAGTTCCAGCCGTCTCTCCCTCCATCCCATCTTCCCCAGTACCTGATCCCTCCCACTCCTGTCGCCACCCCCCCCCCCCCCCCCCTAAAAACTATTCAATTTTCCCTTCTCTGGGAAATCCATACATAAGCCCCACAGCAGCCATTCTCAACCTGTGGGTCGCGACCCCATTGAGGGAGTTAATCAACCTTTTTGTAGGTGTCGCATATCAGATATCTTGCACATCAAATATTTACATTACAATTCATGATGGTAACAAAATTAGTTATGAAATAGCAATGAGATAATTTTATGGTTAGGGGCCACCACAACATGAGGAACTGTATTAAAGAGTCAAAGCATTAAGGAAGGTTGAGAACCACTACCCTGGAGCCCTCCTCTTTACCTAATCTCTTTGGGTCTATGGATTGTAGCTTCGTTATCATTTACTTAACTGCTAATATCCACTTAGAAATGAATACATGCCACATTTGTCCTTCTGGGTCTGGGTTACCTCAGGGTGATTTTTTTCTAGTTCCATCCATTTGCCTGCTAATTTCATGGTGTCATTTTTTTAACAGCTAAGTAATACTCCATTGTGTAAATGTACCACATTTTCTTTATCCATTCTTCTGTTGAGGGGCATTTAGGTTGTTTCCAGATTCTGGCTATTACAAATAAAGCTGCTATGAACATAGCTGAGCAAGTGTCCTTGCGGTAAGATGTAACATACTTTGGATACATGCCCAAGAGTGGTACAGCTGGGTCTTGAGGTAGATTGATTCCAAATTTTCTGAGGAACTGTGATATTGATTTCCACAGTGACTGTACAATTTTTCACTCCTATCATCAATAGAGGAGTGTTCCCTTTGCTCCACATTTTCACCAGCATGAGCTGTCATTTGTGTTACTGATCTTAGCCATTCTGACAGGTGTAAGAGGGAATCTCCGAGTAGTTTTGATTTGCACTTTCCTGATGGCTAAGGATGTTGAACATTTCTTTAAGTGTTTCTTAGCCATTTGAGATTCCTCAATTGAGAATTCTCTGTTTAGATCTGTACCCCATTTTCACATTGGTTTATTTGGTATCTAGTTTCTTGAGTTCTTTATATATTTTGGATATTAGTCCTCTATGAGATGTGGAATTGGTAAAAATCTTTTCCCATTCTGTAAGCTGCCATTCTGTCTGATTGATAGAGTCCTTTACCTTACAGATGCTTTTCAGTTTCATGAGGTCACATCTATTAACTGTTGTCTTAGTGCTGTGCTACCTTTTCTGTTCAGAAAGTCTTCTCCTGTGCCAATGAGTTCAAGGCTACTCCCCACTTTCTCTTCTATCAGGTTCAGAGTATCTGGTTTTATGTTGAAGTCTTTGAGCCATTTGGACTTGAGTTTTGTGCAGGGTGATAGATATGGGTCTATTTGCATTCTTCTACACTCAGTTTGACCAGCACCATTTGTTAAAAATGCTGTCTTTTTTCCAGTGGTTTCTTTTTCTGGCTTCTTTATCAAAAATCAGGTGTTCATGGGTGTGTGAATTTATGTCTGGATCTTCAGTTCAATTCCATTGATCAACATATCTGTTTTTATGCCAATACCGTATGATTTTTACTACTAAAGCTCTATACTACAGCTTGACATGAGGGATGGTGATACTCCAGCAGTTCTTTTATTGTTCAGGATTGTTTTAGCTATCCTGGGGTTTTTGTGTTGGAGACTGACCCAGGCCTGTTTGAATTAGGTCTATTGTGCTTTGAATTTCTGCTAAGAGGCTTGCAAAGACAGGATGGCCTTGACCTAACTAAGAAGTATACTTTTTAGATATAGCCTTGAACAGTAATCAGCCAGCTGCAGAGCCTTGGACCAAAGAAACCTCACCTCCCCCGACTACTCTGACTTCTTCTGAAAATTTCCACTCTCCTTTCTCTGCTCCCCCTCCCTGCTTAAAGCCCTGTATAAAAGCATCAGCATTCAGTTAATAAACGGAGCCTTGATGCGACTCAGACTGACTCTTGTCAATTATTATATGGGCCTGGCTCCCTTTCCTTCTTCACCCTTGGCTTTCAGGTGTTTCCCGGCTCGAGACCCACGAATAACTGAACCTGCTGGAAAGGTCATTTTTGTATTTCCATATGAAGTTGAGGATTGTCCTTTCAAGATCTGTAAAGAATTGTGTTGGAATTTTGATGGAGATTGCATTGAATCTGTAGATTGCTTTTGGTAGGATGGCCATTTTTACTATGTTAATTCTACTGACTCATGAGTGTGGGAGACCTTTCCATCTTCTAATATCTTCAATTCTTTTTTCAAAGACTTGAAGTTTTGTCATACAAGTCTTTCATGAGCTTCATTAGAGTTACCCCAGGATATTTTATATTATTTAAGGCTATTATGAAAGATGTTGCTTCCCTGATTTCTTTCCCAGTCCATTTGTCATTTGTATAAAGGAGGGCTACTGATTTTTGTGAGTTAATTTTGTATCTTGCTAGTTTGCTGAAAGTGTTTATCAGCTGTAGGTGTTTCCTAGTACTATATTGAATAGACTGGAAAAGAGTGGACAGCCTTGTCTTGTTCCTGATTTTAGTGGAATCCCTTTGTGTTTCTCTCTGTTTAATTTGATGTTGATGTAGGCTTGCTGTAAATTACCTTTATTATGTTTAGATATTTCCTTTGTGTCCCTAATCTCTCCAGGAATTTTATCATGAAGGGGTATTGGATTTTTTTCAAAGGCCTTTTCTGAATGTATTGAGATGTTTTCTTTTTCTTTCAGTTTGTTTATATGGTGGATTACATTGACTGATTTTCATATATTGAACCATCCTTGCATCTCTGAGATAAAGCCTATTTGATCATGATAGATTTTTTTTTATGTTCTTAGATTCAGTTTGCAAGTATTTTATTGAGTATTTTTGTACCTATGTTCATAAGGAAAATTGGTCTATAATGTTCTTTCTTTGTTGAATCTTTATGTGGTTTGGATATCAGGGTAACTGTGGCCTCATAAAATGAATTGGAACAGAAGGAAATGCAATGTTCCTTCTGTTTTTATTTACTTGAGTAATTTGAGGAATGTTACCATTAACTCTTTTTTGAAAGTCTGGTACAATTTTGCACTAAAACCATCTGGTCTTGGCTGGAAGACTTTTAATGACTTCTTCTGTTTCAGTAGCGGTTATAGGTCTATTTCAATTGATTATCTAATCTTGATTTTACTTCAGTAAGTAGTACCTATCAAGAAAATTATCCATTTCTTTTAGATTTCCAATTTGGTGGAGTACATGTTTCTAAACTATGTCCTTGTGATTCTCTGGATTTCCTCGGTGTCTGTTGTTATGTCCCCTTTTCATTTCTGATTTTGTTAATTTGAATGTTCTCTCTCTGCCTTTTGATTAATTTGGATAAGGGCTTGTTTATCTTGCTACACTTTTATTTTTAATCAAAGCATAATAATTTTATGTTTTTATATGGTACTGTGTGACATTTCAATACCAGTATGCAGAGTAAATGATCGAGGTAACTGGTTTATCCATTCAAACATGTATCAGTCCTCAATGCTGGGACCACTCAGCATCCTCTCTATAGGTGCCTTTGAGATCCATAATTAATTGCTGTCAGTCACAGCTGTCCTCTTTCATGCATGCTCCCCAGCTAGAAACCCAGATTCTACTCATCATTCTGTCGGGTGTGCTTCAGTGAATGTGGATTCACTGTTTTAGCAATGCTGTGTTTCATAAGGCTGAAGTATCACTACAGCCAGCCATTCCGGAGCGGCTACTGCTTCAGATGGCAGATTTTAAGTGGGTCTTAAGATACATACAGGGGGTGAGAGGGCAACCCGGGCACTTCTGCTCTCAGGAAATGAGAGTGAGGGACCATGGGGCATCCAGGAGAAGTCAGCAGCCGAGGCGGCTCCCGTGAGGACAGTGTAAGTGTAAATGAGTGGATGTGCCTTGTCATCCAGCTTGTGAGTAGAAATGGGAAACTATCCAGGCAAGGTTATAGAAGGGAAAGAACGCACAGAAAAAGGAATAGGGAAAGATGTGGGGAGGAAAGGAAGGAAGCAGATCAAAGCAATCTTCGAGGCCTCTAAAGAAAGGTGGGAGGTTTACCCGTCTGCCTCTCGGCTCAGGGTACATTCTTCAACTGTCATGAGGCCATCCTGGACTGTGTCCCAAGGTAACGTTTACCTACACTAGAAACTCTTTCAAAGTTCAGTTTTATATGTATGTGTTCAGTTCTGTTTGGCTAACTTATGGAATGTTTATTGAGCCTCATAGTGTGCCAAGTATATTCCATCCATTTATCTATTAAACTCACCCATACTGATGGCTCATGTCTGTAACTCCAGAACTCAGGAGGCTAAGACAAGAGGATTGCTTTGAGTTCAAGTCCAGCCTGGGAGACATGGTTTCTGGGTGGGGGAGGAGCAAACAGAGGTAAAAGGGGATTAATACCATTGACTTTAAACATCTCTGTGGCATGTATGTGTGTATCTAGTTTTCAGTAATAACGATAATTATCAAGCACTTCTGCAATAATGCTGGCACTTTCCCAAAGACATGATATTTATTCACCTCAGTAAATCATAAGCAGCTCTGGGGAGCTGTTACCAAGCTTCTTAGGAGAAGAAGACAAGTTGGGAGGCAGGAGGACAGCCGCCCTTGCCTGAGGCCCCCTAGCCGTTTGAATGGTTGAGATGGGCTGGGAGGCAGTCTGAGCTTCCAGGGCTGGGGACTGCATTCTCTATCTAGCTGGCAGCCTGCTCAGGTTCATTTTCTGCTCCCCCCCCCCACTCCCATGCCTGGTGCTTGTCTCCTGGCACCGCCTGCCTCACAGTCAGTGGTTCTCTGTTGGCTCCCGCTGGACGCCTGCACGGTGGGGCAGTGCAAGCAGGGATCCCTTGGTGCCGGCTGAGGACACACTTTAATTAAGGCGGGCTGCACTGAAGAATGAAACTGGCAGGAAGCAGCTTCTCAGAGACCCCTTCTCTGTATTCCCAGGCCTGCCCATCTGCACAGCAGTCCCCAAGCAGCTGGAAGGCAGACACAGTGCATGGTGGCCTGGCCGACCCTTCTCTTCCAGTTTTAATTAAGCCAGCAGGTTGAGTGCGAGCGCGCGCACACACACACACACACACACACACACACACACACAGCCAAACTGGTTTCACATGGATTTGCAGTTCTGTGTTTATTGTCACCCCGATAGCTGTTTCACATCACTTGGAGGGAGGCCCATGGAGTAGAACCAGGAACCGATTCCACACAGCCCCACAAGAATAAAACCCAAACAGATCTATAACCAGGAAGGATATGAGCCTCTGGGCTTAACTGTGAGAAGTTCTCAGTTAGAGAATAACCTATGGGCATGCCTGGGAGGGGTGTTCTTGATCACAGTAACTACAGTGGGAAAATCACCCTGAACATGGGTGGCACCTTCCTGTAGCAGCCCAGATACTGGAAGGTCCATGGTCAAGCTCTTGCTTTTTGCCTCCCTGCCTTGGCGTCTCCCTGGCTAGTTTATCCAGCCAGTCGCTGCTGTCACCAGCTACTACTGTGCTGTCCTTCACTACCATCAGATCACAGACTCCTCAGCCTTCCAATACGGACTGAGGGCCAGCGGATCTTCAGTGGTTCTCCGGACTTTTGACGCCAGATTGGACTGTGAAAATACGCGGCCTAGTACTGTTCCTCCAGAGAACACTGACTAATATGGGATGCAATTCAAATTTAGTTCAGGTGGTTACTAAGGTAAATAAAACTGCCAAGAGATCACTGAAGACTGAGAAGAAAACAAATGCTGGAGATGGCTCTTTAGAAGTGCAGGCTGTGTCCCTTGCCCAAAATGCTTAGGACAAGAGTATTTCAGATTTTGGAGTTTGGAGGAATCTGGGATATTTGCCTAGACTTTATAGCTTGAGCATCCCTAATCAGGTAATCCAAAACAGAAAACACTCCCAAACTCCCAATGCTTCAGAATCTGACCCTTCAAAGTTTCAGAGCAGAAGGTCTTACAGAATGCACCGTAAGTGTAATAAGCGCAGACCTTCTTCATGCTGACGCAGCCTGTACCTGACAACATTTGGACCTGGTCTGAGAAAGCAGTTGTTTTTAGGTAAATTAAAATTGCATTTCCTTGAAAACCTTCCATGATTCAGACCCTTTTTTTCTCCCCAGTTAGCCTCAGGAGTCAAGGTTAGGCACAAGTAACTTAGAGAAAGGGATTGAAACAGGGTTAGCCGGACGGTAGTGTTGCACGCCTTTAATCCCAGCACTCAGAAGGCAGAGGCAGGCGGATCTCTTTGAGTTCGAGGCCAGCCTGGTCTCCAAAGCGAGTTCCGGGAAAGGCGCAAAGCTACACAGAGAAACCCTGTCTCGAAAAACCGAAAAAAAAAAAAAAAAAAGAAAAGAAACAGGGTTATGCCAAGGATGAGTGCCCATCGTCTATTCCCCCTTCCATCTTACAAAAGGAGAATTCAAATCTTTTGATTTGTCTAATGTATTTTGGCAGCCTGTGCTCTTAGCTTCTCCTGCAAAGCTGCCAGGATCCAGGACAATGCCCCAGTGCAGCCATAACTCCTTGCCCTACATCTTTTTAAGCCTGGCCTCCTCCACACAGTTGTTAGTGAGTAGAGAAACCAGGCTGTATTTTAAGATGTTCTTATGTAGTTCTATCAACAAAATGGGTATACTGCAGAGAAGCAGCATTTTACAGGATCAGCACCGGGTGAGTCATTCCTAAATCCCCAAGTCCTAAGGACAGACACAGTGACTTGAGGACCGAGAAAGCCTTCAGGCACATGTCTCATAGAACAGACTGTACTTCTTGAATTTCAACGTGGCAGGATCTCTGTGCTGCCATGCTGCTGTCACCAAACAAGATGCTTGTCATAAAAAAGAAATACGCGTTGACTGCTGAGAATGTCACCTTGTTAATGGCTGCTTCCTGCACTCTGTAAAACACTTCACTGGAATGTTGTCACCTGTGCTGAAAGATATTCAGACTTTCTTACCTAAATTGTCTTACCAAAGACGTTCAGAATATGCTAATGCCACATATCCCTAAATAAAAAGCCAGCGTAACAAGCCCCAATTCCTAAAATTTAATATAAGAATAAAATACTAAATCCCTGGCATCTGTGGCTCAGCCTTTGCCAGTGAGTCGTGAGGTAGTTCTCTTTAATGTCTCCAGTATAGTTAGTTAGCAAAGACTGTGGAAAATGGCAAATGGTTTATACTTTTCATCTGAGAATACACAATGGATGTGTGATATTGCTAGATGTTGAAGTCTGTGGTGCTGTGGAATAATGCTTTTGTACACTGGTTTAATAAAATGCTGATTGGCCAGTAGCCAGGCAGGAAGTATAGGTGGGATAAGCAGACAAGGAGAATTCTGGGAAGAGAAAGGCTGAGTCAGGAGATGCCAGGCCACTGTCTAGGGAACAGCATGTAATGACACACAGGTAAAGCCACGGAAAATGTGGCGACATATAGATTAACAGAAATGGGCTGAGTTTAAGTGTAAGAGCTAGTCAGTAGTAAGCCTGAGCTAATGGCCAAGTAGTTATAATTAATATAAGCCTCTGTGTGTTTACTTGGGTCTGAGTGACTACGGACCTGGTGGGACACAGAAAAACTTCCAACTACACTGTTGAGGATGATGGGCAGGACTTCTGCAGCAGGGTCTGTTGTGCTGGGCACAGAGGTAGAACACACCTGTGAGAACACTTGGACCTCCTTCCTGACCCTAACCACTCTTTCCCTGGAGCTCTGGTTCTGCCTATTCCAGGCCCTTTTAGGATTTTATTCTTTGTTATTTTTTTCTTCGCAGTGCTGGAGACTGAACCCAGGACTTCATGCATGGGAGTCAAACACTATATACTGAGTTCCATCCCCAGCCCTGTGAGAGGAACCCATGCCTCCCAGCATCATCAGTCTGCTGTTCTTGAAAAGAACCCTTGTCCCACAGTATTCCTTCAGGGTCTGCCTTCCAGAGTTCTGTATGACACGCACCCCACACTCAGACACAGCAGGGATTTCTACCCACAGTTCCCATTAATGCACCTCACCTTGGTCACCAACACTCAACCCTGGAAAAACTGCCTAACCATGATTACCATTAATGCATCTGGACATTTGCTGTCAAGTTTGTATTTTCTGTGATATCTAAAAGGTAAAAGCCTCCATCCATTGCCTACTAAACAAAATCCAAGGTGCCACCAGAACCCTTCACAAGCTAAACTACTAGGGCCATTCCCCATGCTCACCCTGGATGAATCACCATGGTCTTCCGCTAAATTGATCTACGCTCTACTCACTGTTAAAACTTACTTTTGCCAGAACACAAAGTCAATCTATATACTCAGTTCGACTGGATCTAGAAGCACACCTCTGGGTGTGTACATGAGGGTGTGTCCAGAGATGCTGAGCTGGTCAGAGAAGACTCTTCCTCTGTATGGGTGGCATCACTCCATGGGCTGGGGTCCTAGACTGAATAGAAACAAGGAAATGCACTGAGCACCAGCGTCATCTCTGCCTCCCCCTCCCTTTGCTCTGTCTCCCCCACCCCCACAGTACACTGTGTCCTCAGACTGTGGGCCAAAATAAACCAGGTTCTTTACGTTGCTTTTGTCCATTGTTGTAACAAAATTGTCACAGCAATGAGAAAAGTAATTAATAGATCCATGATATCTACTCCTGACCCGTCTTTCTCCTCCGATCATCTCCTATTCATTTACTCAAAACCAGTTCTTCCACGAGAAGCCCGATTCATACTCCCTCTCCTGCAGACAGATCCATCTCAGCTACAAGGGCCACTGTCTTCGCTGAGGAGACTTCTAATATGATCAAAGCCTCTTCCTGGCATGTCTTGTCTGCCGTATTGCCAGAGTATTCTTTCGTAGAATGCTTTCTCTATTTGACACAGGATAAAGTGGGACAAAGCAGGATTTAATTTATAATGGGCCTTAGTCACCAATAAGAAAAGAAAAGAGCAGAATTGTTAAAATGTATTTTCAAATTAAATAAAATATATTTTAATATAAACTTCTACAGCTCTCTATCCTATAAAATGAATGGACTCCCCTATCTGCTTCCCCTTGCTCAGCTAACACAGCCAGGGTAATGGCTTTATGTGCACTCACGCACACACACACACACACACACACACACACACACACACACACACACACACTTCTTAGTTCCAAGAAGGCTAAATAAAAATGAAACCTCAGGAGAATAAGTGTTGTATTTTAAAAATGGCTCGGCGGTGGCCTTGGCAGGTGGAGCCAAGCCTCAAGGCGGAAGTCACTCACACCATGCAGATGGCACTCACATGGAAAGTTTTATTAAGGGGGGAGGGAGGAGGGAAGAAAGAGAAAATGGGTGGGGGCTGAGGAGAGAAGAAGGAGAAGAGAAAGAGAAGGGAGAAGAAAGAGAGGAGGTGCACGTGACCGTGGCAAGAGAGAGGGAGAGAGAAAAGGGGGAGGGGTTTTTTTCTTGAAGGGGACTTTGTACCTGTGCATAGAGTCTATGCATCCACACAGTGTAACGACATGGTGACCTGGGCTGTCTAAGTATTTGCCTGGGTTAGCAATTGCATCCTGCCAGGTATTGTCTAAATGCTAACAATAAGCACATCTAGTGGTCAGATCTTGGATGCTAAATACCATCCTCCACTCAGAGGAACCAAGGCCCTTGGGAAGGAGTGAACTGCAGGATTTACACAGGGAAGGAAGGTAGACTTAATGCTAAAAAGGGAGGAACTGACCCAAGACTTGTGAGGAAACTTGAGGACTTGAGATCAGATCCCCATGTAAAAGCCAGCAATGGTGATGCATGCCTGCAACCCCAGTGCAGGGGTGGGTCAGAGACGGGTAGATCCCAAGGGATTCCAGACCAGCCAACCTATCAAAAATGGTGAGTAACATATTCAGTGAGAGAAAGAACAGAAGAGCATTTGAGAAAGACTTACACACACCTGCATGGGTAAATGAACCTGCACACACACACACACACACACACACACACACACACACCAAAATTATAGGATTGTATCAGTGTTACTTTCCCAACTTAAAAATAAACATTTTTGCATGTGTCTGTGTGGTGTGTGTGTATGTGTATTTTCATGTATGTGGGTTCACATATATGTGGGAGTATGCACACATGTGTGCACACATGCATATAGAGGTTCAAGACTGACATCAGGAGTCTTCCTTGATCATTCTCTATCTTATTCATTGGGGCAGGATCTCACAATTGAACCCTGAGCTTACCCTCTTGCCTAGTCTTGCTAGCCAACTTGCTAGTGCTGGGATTACAAAGGAGCTACCACACCAACCCAACATTTACATAGTGCTCTGGTCCCCACACTTGTGTGGCAAGTCCCCACTAAGCCACTTTCTCAGCCCTACCTTTCCAATTTTGAAGACTACTGTGGTTACACAGGATGAAGGTCTTTAGGATTTGTACCTTGGAGTATCAAAGATGAGTAGAACATCATATCAGCAGCTTATTCCAGAAGTATGTGCATTCTCATCAATATACATACCCATGAAGCAGGAAGAAAGACAAATGATCAAATGTTAATATTGTATCAGAGAATTGGGAATTGGGGAATAAAGGAGTGAGTTTGGGAGTCCTTTTTTGAAATATTATTTCAAAAAATATTAGGGAGTTCTAGTTTAATGAAGTTTAAGATGGCCCAGAGCTCATGCTTTTCAGCTGAGAGTCCAGCCCCTTTCACATTCCATAAATTGGAGAAAGGTCAAAGGCAGAACAGTGACGTGACTGAGGATCCACCAGCACACCGGGGACTTAGTGTCATCCTGGCTGTGCTGCTGTCCCACCCTGTGGGTCTCTTGGGATCCTGTCTGCTGGAGGCCATAGGGATATACAGCAGGTGACAACTAGTATTCAACAGGTTGACCCACCAGATGAATAACTCTCTGATGGGGAGCCCCATTTGGCAAAGACCGTGGGGTCACTGACTATAGAAGGCTGGTTGCTTCCGTCTGTAGTTTTTCTCATGTACCACTACATTTCTTCCCTAAGAACTGCTATGGGTGTTTTCCTACTTTTCTACTTTCCTTCTTTCCCTAAGAACTGTTTGTGTGTTTATCTTGTCTATATATTCCATCTATTGGGCACATTTACAGCTGTGGATGGTCAGGAAGATGATTTCTGCTTAACCTGTATAATTTTAATGTATAGAAATAATATGAGGCTATTTTTCCAACTCAAACTAACATATAAAAATGACAGTATTCTCAGCTACAAAGTCAGCTTTTTCAAATCCAAAATAGATTAGTTGCTCCTGGAGATGAATTGCTCAAGGGCAAGTTCCCAGGTATCTGTTTGTTGAACCAAAGTCAGGCTGATAACATTAAGACATACACTCCCACCAGGCAGTGGTGGCACACGGCTTTAATCCCAGCACTCAGGAGGCAGAGGCAGGAGGATCTCTGTGAGTTCGAGGCCAGCCTGGGCTACAGAGTGAGTTCCAGGAGAGGTACAAAGCTACACAGAGAAACCCTGTCTCAAAAAAAAAACAAAAAAAAAAACAAAAAAAAAAGACATAAACTCCCTGCAGTAATTAACTTTCTGCATGTACTCCTAGCCTCAAGATCCAGCCAACTAACTGTTGATTGTTTAAGTCTTGAATTTCAATGTCACTCTCTGTCTGGGAATGCTAACCACTTAGAGATATGTGCTTACTTTATTCACCATGGCTGGTCAGCCCAACTTCCCTTTTCTTGCTGTGTGAACCTTGCATGGATCAGAATGGCTCTGTCTCTTATTGTTTACTCAAGAAATGCTTTATGACTCTGAAATGTAACTCATATTTATCCAGAGTTTTTGCTGTGGAGACGGAGATATGTATGTAGGGCAGAAATGTGTGTGTAGAGGAGAGTGAGTGAGTGAGTGAGTGAGTGAGTGAGTGAGTAAAGAGTGAATGAGTGAGTGAATAAAGAGTGAATGAATGATGTAGTAGTGTGTGAAGGAATGTAGCAGAGTAGAGAGAAGAAATGTGTTTAGATGAGAGATGTGGAGTTATGTAAAAAAGAGATGTAACTGTGTGTAGAGATGTGGAGCTGCAGGAGAGAGATGCATGCATGTAAAGAGAGTTATGTAGTAGTATGTAAAGAATATAGTTGTGTGGAGACAGATTTTCAGAAAGAGATTTTTCAAGGTGAACTAAAAGAGAAAGTTACCATCAGAAAGTATGTGTTTCCTTATTTACCCCTCAGATAGAAAAGTCCAGCCCTCGCTGCATTCATAGATTTTTTTTGCATACCCTTCTTGTATATTATTAAAGGACCAGCCTTAATAATATACTTCCCAAGGGCCCAGAAGAGAAACTACAAATGGCAAGAACTATTTTCAGGAAATGAATCTAAGTACACCAAGCTCTTTATCCACCTACTTTATTCCTCAGGGATAAAATCCTGTCTACACAGCTTCAGTTCTGTTCTCATGCCTAGCTCCTTTCTTGTCTGATTTCTCTCTGCCTTTATCTACTGCTCCCTCTAAGTTCTATCTTAATTCTCTCATCTCAATTCTGCCTCATCTGGGTCCTTCTCATCTCGTTCTTACCCTGCTAATACTTCCCCACCTGGCTCTTCCTCATCTTCCATCTCGTCCACACATTCTTCACTCCTATCTTCCTCTCTGTATCCTTATACCTCTAATTCCTCTCAAGTCTCTGAGGTGTTCAGTTATAAACCCAGGCAATAGTGATCTTCTTTCAGAGCAAGGTCACCAGGCTTGAATTCTTATGGGGTCATAAAGGCAGGTAGAATTCTCCTCAGGCAGTGACCATCAGGCTTTCTTTTACAGCCTGGACATGGAGTGGTTAAAAGAGATCAATAGAGAGCTAATAATCAGTTAGTATATCAAGAAGGGGATCTATGTACTCAGTCTACATTCCTAGAAGTGGTTAGGTAAGAAATTAGGAGTCTATTAGTAAGGCTGTAAGGAAGGAGGGCCTCACCCTAAATTGCACAAGAAATAAAGCTATCCACCTAACTTAGGAGACAGGTGTTGTTTCATTTGGCCTTGGATGCTTAAGTCTGTTCTTAGAGAGTACAGAGGTATCTCTGATAAGATGCTTTCGTCCCTCTGGGAATGGTCCTGGCCGGATGCTGCCAATGACAATAATTACAGGGAGGCTTGAACTGGGGTTCTGGCTGTGCACAGCTGTCAGTGCACAAGGTTATCTAAATATTACATTAGTAGAGGGGAAATGGTGCCCAATAAATGATGGAAAACTACAATGGCACACGAGAAACTCATAGCAGGAAACAGCTGATAATCAAAAGTCAAATATCACCAAGGCTCCTTTTGAGCCTCAGCCTGACCTCTGGAAGGCCCTTGGCTTCTTCCAGGTATTAGCTTTGTCATAATCAGCTGAAATCCTACATTATGTATTTCTGCAGCTTGTAGCATACCCTGGAGGTAGTCTTGGAGCAGGCTTTCCCAAAGGCCACCAATACCTGTTGTTTTCATTTCTCTCCTCTGGAACTTGGAGCAAGAATGTTACTTCACTATCCATGGTGACTAAAAAGGATGTAAACCAATTAAAGTCAGAGTTTTCATTTTCCTGCTGATTTTTGTTTAATTACCAGACTTAGGTGTTACGGTGTTGGTGGAGCAGTAATCTATATTACTTCCATTATTAAACATCATTTCTTTAAGTGCTGATACTCCAGCGGTTTAAAATAGAACAATGAACCTCTAATAAATTCTTAAGCAATTCATTTTTTAAATAATGGGGCTGGAGATAAGTCAGCAGTTAAGAGTACTTGATCTTCCAGAGGATCCAGGTTCAGTTCCCAGCACCCATGTGGCAGCTTTACAAACCAGCTATAACTCAAGTTCCAGATCCGACGACCTCTTCTAATCTCCAAGGTCACCAGGCATGCACATGGTGCACAGACATACATGCAGGCAAAACAATCATAAAATAAATAATTTTTTAAAACAAGGTTTCTTTTTTTGGGGGGGGATTGTCCCTTGTGACCTCCCTCCCTCCCTCCCTCCCTCCCTCCCTCCCTCCCTCCCTCCCTCCTTCCCTCCCTCCCTCCCTCCTATTGTAACTTCTAAGATGGCAGGTTTGTGGAAAGGTTGCTGAAGCTGTCTCTCAGACAAGCTTTATTAGTAGAATTAGACAAAGAAGAGCTTCATCATACTCTTCACATCATAAAGGGTCCATCTTGGATAGCATGGGGCTCCTGAAGGGAAAGAGCCTTCAACTCTCCTGAGTTCTGGAGTTGAAGCATGATGGGGTGTTGAAGGGAGAGAGCCTTCAGCTCCAAAGAATAAAAGGGCTTTCTTGCTCTTATAAGTTCTGGTGGGGGAAGGGGTGTCACCTAGGTTACCTACCAGTAGTCACAAGTTGGGAAGGACACTAGATGAAAACAGCTATAATTCAAGGTTGTTGCGAGGCTGGATGTCAGGAGGGAGCTGACCTTGCATCTACAAAGCCTCTGAGGCCACAGAAGCTTCCTTGTCAGCTCTGTCCACAGAGAGCTGAAGGGACTGTAGGAGGGTTGAGGTGGCCTGTTTTCTGCCAGAGACAGCTGGAGGATCTGGGCTGAAACACCTCCCTCACTTCCTTCTTTGACTTTCCCTCCCTCCCTCCCTCCCTCCAACCTTCTCTTCCCTCCTTCCCTCCTGTGACATGCAATCTCTGTGTTTAAACCCTACTCTCCCCAGGTGGAGCCCAAATCCCCAGAGGCTTACCCTTTTCTGCCCCTGGGCACCTTCCCCCAGGGTGGATAGATTGCTGAATGAAACAGCGGTTTCTTGCTAATGCTGAAGGAGACGGTGGGACCCTTGGGGACAATAATCTGAACTGCCATCATAATGGCTCTTGGCGTCAGAATGCAACCAAGCCTGCTGTAGAGCCCATGTTGGTGGAGTAGGAAAAGGGACTCTCCTTTTCCTAGTGTTTGAAGCAGTTCACAGGAGGAGGGTGTGTGGAAAAACAATTATGACCCCTGTATCACCTCATGTCACTGTGGTTGCTCAGATTCATCAAATGCTCAAAATCTGGACTTTTAAAGAGCTAGCTGCACTTTTCTTTGGGAAGAATTAATAATGTTGATGAGTAGTCTTTATTTGTGTCAGCCAAGCGTCATGCCTTAAGTTTTAAAAGAAGCAAAGAAGAAAGTGTGGGGCTCCACATGAATAATTAGCAGTCCACTACACTGAACCCCCCATTGTGAGAGAATCCTCAAACACCACATTGTGGGGAGGGGGGTGGTGGCAGACACTGCAAGTTCAATACAGGCCTCTGGTTCCACCAGCTCTGGGATATGGACAATCAGGAAGCCTCTGGATCATCACTAAGGGTAGTGTTTCCAGCAAAAACAAAATTCACACTATAAACTTACAAACTACTGTAAAACATATACACGGATACATTTTTATGAATTAAAAAAAAAGGAGACAGGGTCTTGTTATATTACCCAGGATGACCTCAAACTACTAGGTTCAAGCAATTCTGCTTCAATTTCCTGAGTAGCCAAAACTACAGCTATGTGTCACTACACCATACTATAAGGCATTAAGTCCACTTATTTTCTTTCAACCTTTCAGACATGTCTTCTCTTCATTTTAGTAACTGCCTACGGACATTGTAAGGGAGCACTTCTTCACATGTGACTCAGCGAAGGCTGCTTCTGTAGCAGGAGGAGACTCCTCTCTTACCGTCCTGCGCTGACGCCTCCCCACAGGACACATTCAAATTAGCTAGGCATTAAAATTTATGAATGAAGTATAATTTATGCAAAGTAAAACCAACAATGGAAAACTTTTAGACATGTTCGTACAAGCATATTGTGTATATTGTCTGTATCCTCCTCCACGCCTCCTATTTTCCCCTGTGCCACTCTGAGAACATTTAAATTCTTTAGATTATATTAAGTGAATGCAATAGCAAGAAGGGTAAATCCAGGCACACTGGAATCTAATCTCTAAAATACCAACATTTTATGATCTCAAAATTTCTTCCTTCTCCTAATAATTTATTCATACCTACCTGTATCCCATTTTTTGGAAATATAGTATACATTCAATTATTGCTTAATATATAAACAAAAGGAAAAAACCAAAAAAATTGCATAAAACACTTTAGGTGTATCCTAGGCATTTGATTTTAAATGTTTAATCAAATGTTCTACACATAGTCACAATGAGTAAATTTTTACATTTTTTCCTGTATTAAAAGTGTTCCTCTGTGTTTTGTTTTCCTTGCTGGTTCTGTTTCATAGCCATTTAAAATACTTTTTAATTACATACAGCCAATCAAAATCTTGGCACAGTGGGATGTTTTAGTCCCAGGAAAGACATGGGTCTTTAATTACTGTTGCATTGTTTTTAATTCTACTTCTAAAGTATATTCTCATCTGCAGTGACAAGATTTAAAAAAAAAAAAAAAAACAACCTTACGTTTCACATTTTGCACTTAGCATCTGAATTACACAGGACACAATGGTAATCAGAATATATTGTTTCAATCATAAACCCAGAGTAGCGGGGGATGTTGGTCCTAATGGAAAGAATTAATCAGTAGCATTTTTATATTCCTGGTGCAGGGAGATAATCTGGTCTCGGAGTTGCTTCTTTCTGAGGCCACCATCTCTGGCTGTGATTTCATTCTAACAAGCCAGAAAACTGCTTTAATCTTGCAGCTGGAGCTCTATGCATACGCTATCAAAGGTAGGCAAATCTTACTGACGTTCAAAAGCAGGTAATGAGAACCCGGTGGCTGATACCGGACTGGCATCAGGCCTAGAATCACTTTTGCTTGATTGAGTCATTTTGTCCTCAGCATCACTTTGTTCTGTTCAACCAGATTTCCTCCAGCCCCAGTAGTGAGCAGCCAGATTTCCTCCAGCCCCAGTAGTGAGCAGCCAGATTTCCTCCAGCCCCAGTAGTGAGCAGCCAGATTTCCTCCAGCCCCAGAAGTGAGCAGCCAGATTTCCTCCAGCCCCAGTAGTGGGCAGCACACAGCACTCCCCTAGAGGCTTCTTGTCCAAAGTTAGAGCCCTCAAAGTAGACAGGTTATTTAATACCCTAACTCCACATAGCCAGGAATAGTCAAGAGCTCCCTGTACCATGCTCCAGGCTCACTTGTCCACTTCTGAATCCAGCTTGTAATGACGTCCACTCCAGGCAGGAAGATTCTCCCAGCAGCACACTTCCCTTTCACTGGAAAAGGCTGGCTAGCAAGATGCTGAGTTTCATAAAGATGCCCACAGTCCAGTTTGCCTTAGGTGGTTTGCATTACCATGACAGAAGAAATGAGAGAAAAGGCTTCTTTTGCCTCTCACATAGTTTCAGGTGTTTCCATCCTCCATGGCAATAGCAGTGTGGGGCAGAAGTTCATCTATCACGGCCAATCAGGAAGCAGAGAGAGCTAGACTGGGACCAGAGGCAGATATAACCTTCAAGGTCCACCATTAGAGGCCCCACATCCCAAAGGTTTCACAACCTCCTGTAACAGCATTGAGAACAGTATTCAGTCACACAAGTCTGTGGGGAGCATTTGATATTTAAACTAGAACATGCTTCTGCTTGGTCATCTTGTACTGCAAAATGCATCCAGGATACTTCAAGAGTCCACATAGTTTAAATAGTTCCAACATTGACTTTTGAAAAATGCCAAACTCCGAAGTCTCTCAGAGACTGACAGCAAACTCCCAACTGTGACTCCCTGTAAAATCAAAGAGAAAGTTATGTATTTCCAACATACAATGGCACCCCACAAACATTTTCACATTCTTATTCTAAATGTGGGGGATGGATTTAGCAAGTGTGGTGATTTAAATAAGAATGGCCCCCATGGGTCATATATTTGAATGTTTATTCATCAGAGTGACACTACTTGAGAAGGCTTAGGAGGTGTGGCCTTGTTGTAGGAAGTGTGTCACTGGGGGTGGGATTTCAGGTTTCAAAATCCCAAGCGAGGTCCAGTGTCTCTCTTTTCCTGCTACCTTCAGATCTGGATGTACAACTCTCAGCTACTTCTCCAGCACCATGTCTGACTGCACGCCACCATGCTCTCCACCTTGATAATAATGGACTAAATCTCTAAACTGTAAGGAAGCCCCAATTAAATGGTTTCTCTTATAATAGTTGCCTTGGTCATGATATCTTTTCACAGCAATAGAACATTGACTAAGGCAGGAAGGAAAGACTCCACCAAAGCAAGACCAAAACCCAGAGGGGCAAACAAACAGCCTATAGCTCTTTGTTCAGTCCCTGGGACAAATGGTGGCCTCATCTGTGATCTGAAGGACTTGGGCAGCCCAGTCCATCCCTACAGCCATGCCATCTGCCACACACATGTCCTCTCTCTTAGGTGGCTCCACTCAACTCCTGCAGCTTTCCTTAGTAGACCATGCACATTCCCAGCCTCTCCAACATTCTGATCTCATTTTAACTTCATGCATAGCTAATTCAGGAGTTTCATCTGAACCAACAGGTATTTTCTTCTGGAAATATGGTATTAGCCTCCATGACTCTGTAGCCTTGTATTCTTCACATCTACAAACCAGTACTCCATGAACAATGCAAAATTCTGCTGGCAACTTGAGAAATAGCTGGGCGCGGTTGGACCACAGATATAGTTGCTTCCGAGTGTCTATACTGCTGAAAAATACTCCCCTGGGTGGCCCTGTTCAAGCAGGGCACACCCATGGCAGCACAATCCCCCAAATCTGCTTTTGTTTTACACCTTTAATATTCCAATATTCCAGTCTTGTCTTTGCTGTATATTTTTTCTACTCTTCCAGTCTAAAGTACATGATTTATCTTCGATGGTCTTAATCGTTTTAAGGATTATAGATGACTTATCCACACTCCTCTTGTCTTCAGCCAAAGCACACACTTCCCACATCGTTCTGCTCTGCTTCCTCTCTCTTCGTTCTCACTGAAAGCTGACTGGACACAGCCAGCAATAACTGTGCCACAGACTGAGTATGATGTCATCTCACAACTTCCTCTGCCAAACAAATTAGACTGTTACTTTTTAATTCAACCTTACTCACATTGCCATGGCATAGACAGATGGTAGCCACATTCTTGGCCAGAATATAACATTAATGGCCTGTAGCCCAGGTGTCAGGAAAGTCCTTGTTCTGATTGTAAGTCTTGTGAGTACAGTCTTTACTGTTATTTCTATGTGAATTCCTGTCTTTGGTGCTGCCAACAGAATGGCCTGTTAAAATCTGCTTACAGCATCCTAAGGGATCTCTAGCCCAGGCTCCATATGCTTCAACATTCTTCTACAAACCAGTTCCAAAGACCTAAGAGCCACATGGTTGGGTTCATCACAGCAATAACCCACTTCCTGGCATCAACATTCTGTTAGTGACAGAAGCAGCTGAAGGTGGGAAAAGTTTGTTAGAACTCATGGTTTTAGAGAGATATCAATTTATCATGGCAGGAAATGCATGCAGGAGCAGGACTCAATCACAGTCAACCAGGAAATAGAGAACACTAAACTGGAATCAGAAGTGGGTACAAGCTTCCAGACTCACCCATGGAGACCCATTTTCACTAGCCAGATCCCATCCCCTAAAGATTCCACAGCCTCCCAAAATAATAGAATTATCTGGAGTGTATTTCATATTCAAACCATACAACCAGCTATGAAAATTGAGAATACAGCCTGTCACAAGTCTCCTGCCAAAAACAGAGTAAGGGAAACAAAGAATTAACTCTCATAAAGAAAATCTACTGAAGGAGGGAGAGGATACCAAAAGTAATGTGTGTCCCCATGGACCATTTTCACTTGTTCTAGATTCATTCTTCCGCAGCAACAAAACTCTGAGAAAAGCAGCTTGGAGGAGAAAAAGGTTGACTTCCTCTAACACTTCAGATCACAGTCCGCCATGAGGGAGTCCAGGGCAGGAACTCAAAGTATGAGCCTGGAGGCAGGACTACTTGTTATTCCATGCAGCATTACCTACAGCCAGATATCTCACTCACAGCCAAGGAGATAAGGTAGAAACCACTGAGAAGCACTGCTTGACAGTCTATTCACAGACCCTTGCTTAGCTTTCTTTCCTTCTTCCTTTCTTTCTTACGTTTTTTTTTGAAACAGGGTTTCTCTGTGTAGTATTGGTACCTGTCCTGGCTGGATCTCATTCTGTAGACCAGGTCGGCCTCAAACTCACAGAGATCCGCCTGGCTCTGCCTCCCAAGTGCTGGGATTAAAGGCGTGCGCCACCACTGCCCAGCTTTAGCTAGCTTTCTTAGCAGCCCAAGACCATCTGCCCAGGGAATGGTACTGCCCACAGTGGCCTGGGCCATCCCACATCAGCTAACAATGAAGACAATCTGCCACAAATATACCCACAGGCCAATGATCTGGGCAATCCCTCAACTGAGACTCTCTTGGGTGACTCTAAACTATGTCAAGTTGACAATTAAAGTTAGCTAAGATAGCATCAAATGCTTTATAAGCACCAAAGCACCAGTTGGAACAAATGTACACTCTTCTACTGGGGCTATAACCCAAGTTTGGGGAAGTTCCCAAACCCCAACCTCTGATGGCTTCTAGTATTCTTTCACTTATGGCTATGTATGGATAGCTAGATTAGTCATGGTTCTCTAAGGAACAGAACTGGATGGGGGCATTTATTATTAGAACAGCATATAGTCTGTGGTCTGGGTGGTCCTACAATGACTGTCTCCTAACAAAAGCCCAATGATCCAGTAGTTGCTCTGTCTAACAAGACTGGAAGTCTCAGCAGTCTCAATTTGGTGATAGAGTCCTAGAGAATTCCTTGAGAGGTTCCATTCTTTAGTTTATGTTGGAATCCCAAATAAATAGGTTTTAACACTAGTGAAAGAATACCTCAGCAACAGGACAGATGAACTTGCCAGCAAGAGTGAGGGCAAGCAGGCAAAAGCAAAAGCTTCCTTCTTCCATGTCCTTTTATGTAGACTACTGCAAGAGGTTTGGATTAGGGTTAGGGTCGGTGTTCCCTCAAATGATCCAATCAATAAAGTCCCTCACACATGTGCCCAGATGCTTGGATTTTCATTGATTTCGGAAGTAGTCAAGTTGACAACCAGGATTAGCCATCACAGTCACCTTGGATCCTTGACTTCAGTTTGACCTGAACTTCCTGTGGCTGCTATATCAAATTACCATAAGTTAGTATTTTAACACAAGAGAAATTTATCACTCATATCAGGCTAGAAGTTCAGTATCGGAGTGCTGGCAAGGCTGGGAACATATCAGGCCTCCAGGGAGAATCCACACATATCTTCTGATTCTGGTTCTGCTGACTTTCTTGACTCATGTGCCTTCTGTATCTGCTTCCTTGGTTACCCTGCCCACTCTTCTGTCTGGGTCAAATCTCCCTCTCTTATCTTCTTCTCTTCAATATAAGGAGATTGCATTTAATGCCTGCCAGAATGATTCTAAATAGTCTCGCTATCTCATGGCTCTTAAATTAATCTCATCCACAAAGTATTTTGGGGCCATGTAAGGTGACATTAATGTGCTCTGAGGATTAGGACAAGGACATCTTTGTGGAAGACATTATTCACCCTACCCTATTGATAGTGATCATTAACACATTACACTTGTCACCTGAAGGCGTGGCTAGCTGACAGAAGAGAGTTAAACAGAGCATCCCAGTTTGGTTTCATGGGACATCCCAGGCTCCTGCTGCCTTCCCTGATGTAAATTACCAAATAAGACAGAGCATTCAGTTTCCAATAAGGTTAAGAGCCTTCAGATAATCAAGTAAGTTGTAAAGGACTTTTAACACTACCTTAAAATCCTTTTTGGAGAAGCCAGAAAGAGCTATTTGAATGTGGTTTGCTTGCATTTGTTTCAAATGAGCACATCCACACATGTCAACCAAAAATGTCACGGCAAAGTGTATGTTTAACGATACTGGGGAAACTGCCTTCTGGTCTTTCCTTGCTGTTAGATAATAATTGTAAGTGGCTTTGATCATCTTTCAAGGGCCACAGTACAAGTCAGTGACATTTGAATACTTATGTCTAACCCATAAGTCTTGAATGGTTTCTAACAGGACCTTAACCCAAAATCATGCCCTAAATCACCCAGCTTGGTAACCTGTACCAACCAAAAACATAGTAGATAATTATTCAGTATTGAACTTTGCTTCGGTTGGGTACACATGTTTAACTTATCAACCACAGCAGCACAGCAATGCACCTTGGGAGTATAGAAGCAACAGTCTCCACTGCGGCACTGGCCAGAATGACTGGTGCATGAATAATGAGGAAACAGAAGCAAGGTGAGATGGTGAGAACCTTCCTTTCTCACTTCAAAGCCTGCTTGCTTGGCATGCCCTCCCCCTGACTGCTTCTGCTCTGAGCCAACTCTGAATACATTCATATTTCAGAATGTCCACGGATAATGATGCTCCTTAGCTAATTGGTTGTGAAATGCTTTAAGAGCTTTATGACAGAGGGAAGGTACAATTAGATATTATTAGATCACACAATTCATTAACTCTAAAGGGCAAACAAAACCTTGTTTGAGAAAATAGACTTGTCAGAGCCTGGTTCTCTGCTATCGGCAATGCCACTCCCCTACCCCCCAAAAGGAGATGTGCATGCTGCCACAATGTCAAGGTCCCTCAGAAATATACTTGGGAGCAGCTATTAGTGTGTTTACTTGGAGAGGACACTCCATCAAAAACACAATTTAGTCATCACTTCCAATCATCGGGACTCAGATGAAATGCTTTTCCAGTGTTTTAAACACCATAAGGTTAAAAGAAAAAGAGGAAAGTCATGACACTGTTAGAATCCTACCAAAGGAATTCCATCTCTGCACAAATGAAAAACAGGTTCAAATCTGTAAGATTATTTTAAAGAGAAATATTTAAATTGTACTTACAGAGAAACCTTTCCTGTATAAGTTAATATAAATACTATCCCATTTTCTGTCCCTTAAAACATTTCTAAAAAAATTTATTTGTGTGCATGTGTGTGCATACTCACAAGCACACCATGTATGTACCATGTAAATACAGTCCTACAGAGGTCAGAAGAGGGCATCAGATCCTTTAGAGTTGGAGTTATGGCCCATTATGAGTCACCTGACTTGGGTTCTAGGAACCAACTCAGGTCCCCTGGAAGAGCCCCAAGTGCCTTAGCCTCTGAATCATCTCTCCATCCCTCTAAAACATCTTTTAATGGGAAGCCTGATATCTTCCTTGGAGATTCACCTTTGAGTTACTTTCAAGAATGTTTTGGGCAGTTGTACTGTAATGCTGCTGTCCTACACGGTACTATGGGGACTCATCGATTGAAATAAGTCCCTGGAAACAAACCAACAAATAAAATCCATGGTTTAGTCTTTGACTTGTTATCCATTGATACAGCAAATGGGCTGTAGATTTCAATTACTGGGAAGTTATCTAGATTCCCTGATTACAGGGACAGACACCTATCTCTGCCGTCTCAAGCCCATGGATGCTCTGACTTCTGCAATCTCAGGAGAAAGGATGGAGCTGGTCTTTAGACACCATGCATGAGGACTCCAGTGCTTTGTGATGCGCTGTTTATTTTTATCATCTCTATGACCAAGCAGCTGACAGAGACAACTTAGAAGGAGGAATCATTTATTAGCTTGCAGGTTAGAGGGCTTGCCCCATGGTTGTGTGGCCCCATGCACTTGAACAGAACATCACGGCAGTGGCAGCCTCTGAAGGAGGAGACTGTTGGCCTCACGGTAGGAAGTGGGAATTGAGGAAGTGGGCAGAGATGAATATAACCTTCAGAGGCACATAGGCTAAATTGGAACTTACTTCTTCCAGTTAGGCCCCAACCTCCTAAAGTTTCCAGACCATCCCAAGTAGCACCTCTATGTGGGACCAAGTACTCAACAAGCTAACCTGTGGGGGACAGTGCATACTCAAAACATGATAAGAGTCTGCATCTAAACTTCTTTCTGCATTCCATCTCTACTGAAACTAGAATTTCTCTTACAGTAGTAGCCTGGCACAGACTTCTCTGAGCATCAGTCTTCCAGCAGAGTGAGCCTACAGGGAGGAAGTCCTCTGATTGGCTTAGCTTCAGCCACACAACCACACATGGACCCATCTCTGAAGATTGGGTAATGGTGTAACTTCCACATTCTTCCTCATGACTGTGTGGAAGAGTTCTCTAGAGTTATACATGGCACATACCAGACTATGGAGCTTCAGGGTACAGGCATCATCAACTTCACAGAAATTTGAAGATTTAATATCAACTGAAACCATCAACTTCGATAGGGTTGAGTATGGACATTTTATTTTTAAATATTCCAGAGGAGGGGCAGAAAGAATATAAGACTCAGAGAATGGGAATAGCTCTGTGAAACACTGTCTTCTGGATGTGATGTGTTTAACGTATCTCTGAACTCAGCAGCTGTGATTGTAGGGTGAAAAAGGCCAAGGAAAAATACCCTGCCTGTGACTTGACCCCAGGACCAGGGCTTGAAATCTCACTAATCCCTGAGCCTGCCCCAGAGTCAGGCTGCAGAATCCCACCAATTCCTGAGGTCCCTGAGCTTGAAATGCCACCAATCCCTGAACATGAAATTCTGCCAATCCCTGGCCTTGCCCCAGAATCAGACCACAAAAATCCATCAATCCCAAGCTACCCTGGAAAGCTCCACCCTCCAGCCAAGAAATTCTATATAAGGTCTGTACCCTGTTCAATTTGTTACTGTTTCTCACTGGAAGCAGCCACCCTCCTAGATACTTCCTTCCCAATAAATCTCTTGAGTGGGGTTTGTTGTGCTTTTCACCAGAGCAGAGCCCAGCTGTAACAACTTTCACCGGACCGGAGCAGAGGGCAGCAGAACTGCAACACTTTCTTTGCAGGGGAAACTTTCCCCTAGCAGAGCAGAGTAGAGCTATAACAACTTCTCTGGGAAACCCTCCTCAGCTAGAGTAGAGTTGTTACACTGGCAATCGGGAAATCTTTCCTTAGAGCCGGGCTGTAAGCTGCTCACTTAGGGTGACTTTGTGGTATTCCTTGGCTCTGGACTGCCAGGATCCCTTTCCATCCTAGCTGCAATGCTTACAGTAATTACCTGTATAAGATTGAGCCTATCACCAATCCTTCCTGCGTAGGGGAGGAGCTTATGAGGCCCCATCTCTCCCTGAAGAGCTATAGACAGTTAATGGTTTCTGGGAGAGAGGGAATCATATCCCTGAGTGGTGTAGCCAGTGGTAAGTTGCCCACCAACAATGTTCATGCAGGCACCCTAATTAAATGCAGTGGGACAAAAGGATGGGGCTCCTTAAGAAGAGGCTGTTAGGTGGGGCAAGGAGACATGTATGGAGTTGTGAAAGAATAAATAATTTTTAAAAAACTAAACTTTTTAACACAATACAATTCAAAAGTATACAAATTAGATAAATGCTGAGGCATGCTGATAAGAAAATCCTAAGAGCTTGTTTCCTGAAGAAAAGAATCACACTTTCCACTTAAAGTCCTAAACATAGTCTTTTGTTGTTGTTGTTGTTTTGGTTTGTTTTTTGTTTTGTTTTGGTTTGGTTTGGTTTTTTCCGAGACAGAGTTTCTCTGTGTAGCTTTGGCACCTTTCCTGGAACTCACTCTGTAGCCCAAGCTGGCCTCGAACTCACAGAAATCCGCCTGCCTCTGCCTCTCGAGTGCTGGGATTAAAGGCGTGCTCCACCACTGCCTAGCCTAAACATAGTCTTTTTTTTTTTTTTTTTTTTTGAAAAAATAAATATATTTTATTTTCTGGAGCTAAACATAGTCTTACATTGCCTTTTCTTCACCTGTTCACATTTATCCAACTGGAATTTGTTTTTCTCTATGTGTTGTTGACACAAAGACACAACTCTCACCTCACATAGGATAAGAGATGGTTTATTCTAGAGCCAAAAAGCAGTAACTATGGTTTGGGAACACAGATTTAGGTTACTCCAAATTCTGTGTTCCAGGGTGATAACAGTTTGATAATGTTTCTATAGTAACAGAACAAAGAAACTCATCAATCAAGATACTTTTCAAATACATTGGTGGAAACATTAAGTAGGCAGGCTACAGCAGAGCAGAGGTATCTCAGCTCTAGGCCCCAAATGCCATCTGATGATCTTAGCTTTGGGGTTAGCGAAAGCTAATGGATTGCTAAGTCAACACCTTACAAAGGACACCCAGTGCTCTATACATTCCAAATGACTTACCTGATGGCCACAGCAGGAGGCAGTAAATGGCTGTGAAGGGAATGAAGACGGCCCAAGATGATTGGACTCAGGATTTGCAATGTTCCAAGCTGTCTTAGTTAGGATTTCTATCGCTGTGAAGAGATACCGTGACCACAGCAACTCTTCTTTTGTTTTGTTTCTCTGTGTAGCAGTCCGTGCTGCACTGGATCTCACTTTGCAGACCATGCTGACCTCGAACTCACAGAGCTCCACCTGTCTCTGTCTCTGAAGTGCCAGGATTAAAAGTGTGTGCCAACCTGCCTGGCTCTTATAAAGGAAAACATTTAGTTGGGGTGGCGGCTTACAGTTTCACAAGTTTGGTCCATTATCATCATGGCAGGGAGCATGGCGGTGTGCATGTCTACATGGTGCTGGAGGAGGAGCTGCTACATGTTGATCCACAGGAAACAGAAGGAGACTGATGTACTGGGTGTGGCTTGAGCATATATGAAACTTCAAAACCCACCTCCACCATGACACACTTCCTCCAACAAGGCCACACCTACTCCAACCAAGGCACACCTCCCAGTGGTACCACTCCCTATGAGCTTATGGGGCCAATTACATTCAATCTACCACACAAACTCACTACAACCACAGAAGTTAATCAGCCCAGCAGGGGGCTTAGCTGTTGTTGCCATCAGCAGATGCAATTAATTTTCTTCTCCCTTGCATCTAGCCTGGCCTTGTCACTTGATTTGACCAACGGAGTGTGGCGGACGTGACCCTGTGACCACACTAAGCCCATCACTTAGGAGTTTAAGGCGAACACTCTGATTCCCTCTCTTAGGACCAGCATGCATGCTATAACAAACCTGGGCTGTCTTCTGAGGTGGACAGGCCCTGAAGTTGTCCACATGGAGAAACAGACCGCCTTGTATCTAGGGCCCAACTGAAGAGAGAGGCCACACAAGAGCTGAATGCAGTTGTGTGGCAGCGTAGACATCAGCAGTACATGAGGCTGGGGGGGGGGGGCAAGCTACATTGAGGAGAACAGTAAGAAATCACTCTTGTTGTCAGGAGTACATTTTGGGGTGCTTTATTATCCAGCTGTGGATAAAAGACAGCCATTGGCATAAATGCCTAACTGTGGTGGCCATGTTCTCACTAGACAGGAAAGCCTGCTGCAGCCTTGATACGGTAAATTTGTAATGAAAAATAAGAAGATATTCTACTTGCTGGTCCAGAATACCTTAAAAAAAATAATAAGAGGACTTGGATAACAACATGCAAATGAAGAGTTCCTCTCAGGATCAAACTGGAAAAGCCTCACTTCCTACCTCAATTGCTATTCTTTCCCCTCGGGCAGTCTGTGTCTCAAAAGAAAAAGAAGACCAAGACCAAAAAATTGTCACTTAAAAGAAGGGGAGACATCAGTTCCAATCACTTCAAACTTAGGCAGAATGACTCCCACAGCTTTGCTCAAGTTAGTCAGAAAGTAATTTTCTACCTAATTTACTTTCACTGGACACAGCCCTTCTCAGGAGTTGGAGGGAAAAAATCCTTCCCATAAGGGTGAGAATGACATTCAGATTTCTCCTACGGTTTCCTTCCCCCAGCTACCTTGGCATATGGCATATGGAAGACAGGGAGGAACGGGTAGCCTGAGCAGAGTGCACAGAAGCATCTTCCCACATGAACTGGAACTTGCTTGCCATGCATAGCCACTGCTGCTTGGTGAGCCTGAGCCGTGGGCATCAGACACAAAGCCTAGATTCCTGGGGCCTCGGACACAGCTGAGTATAACCGAACCCAGAGTTGGAATAAATGAATAGCTAGTTTTGATTCCAGTCCTATTAAGTCATTTCTGACAATGTAGCTGGAGATAAAAATCTTCCCAGAAAAGAAGAGTGGGCAAGTAAACATCCTAAGTGATGGCTAGGCCTTGTGCTTCTCTCCGCTCCGGTTGAATCGCTCCTTTGCCTCGATATTTCTGTATAGAAGAAGGCTGTGTATTTGGGAACAGCCCTGAAGGATGACAGCATTTCACAGCAGCAACATGTCTGTTCCTGGTGTCCTCACCTCCTCAAGCACACCCCAAGCTTCTCTTTTGTGCTGCTAATCTGATGGTGGGTTGTTATGAAGTATTGGTGGTTTTAATTGCAGTCTAATTGCACTGGTACAGGGACACACAGAACAACCCTGCTCAGCACTGTACTCTCCTTTCACTGTGGGCTTGTATCAGCATTGCTGGGCTCAAATGCCCCTGCGGGCGCTGTGTGGGAAAGGGAAGGAAGGTGCTGAGTCCTCTGGCAACATCTGCAGTGAGGATATGCAGTATATGGACAGTGTACAACTGGTGGAGACAGGAAGAACTTTACAAATCCTAAAACTTACGCTCACCGTCAGGAGACCTTAACCCAGAGCTCTGTCTTGCCAAAAATAAGAAACCAGGGAAGAGAATGATGGGGGAGGGGCATCGAAGACTCCCTGAGCTGCATTTGTTCAGCTCCTGACATCTCTACACCCTATCCTTCATTCCCACAGCAGTCCTATGTGCTATGCATTCCCATCCCCATGTGACGGTCAAGTTCTCCATTGCTACCTCAAGCGCTCTGACCTGACTGGCCTCCTGCTTGTCTTTAGTACCCATTCGGCCATTACATGCTGACTCAGTCACTTTCTCATGACTAAATATCTGACAGGGGCCATTTAAAAGGGTTTTTTGTTTGTTTGTTTGTTTGTTTTGTTGTTTTGTTTTTTGGCTCACAGTTTGAAGTATATCATCTGAAAAAAATAGTATACTATCTGTATTAGTAATTTGTCTGTTGTTGTGATAAAACACCATGACCAAGGAAACTTGTAAAAGAAAGAGTTTACTTTTGCTTGCAGTGCCAGAGTGTTAGAGACCATACGGTGGTGTGGGGGGTGGGGGAAATGGCAGTAGACAGCAGAATCAGGAAGCTGGAGCTCACATCTTGAACCACAAGCCTGAAGCAGAGAAAGCAAGCTAGACTGCTGGGGACTATTTTTTTTAAGGTGTGTTACTTTTGTTTGTGTTGCGTTTGTTTAAGTCTGTGAAGCTGTGATACTGTGCCTGTCGAAAATACCTGATTGGTCTAATAAAGACGGTCTGATGGTCTAATGGCCAATTGCAAGGCAGGAGAAAGGATAGGTGGGACTGGCAGGCAGAGAAAAGAGATAGAAGGAGAAATCTGGAAGGAGAAAGAAGGAGCGAGAGAAGGAGGAGGACTCCAGGGGCCAGCCACTCAGCTACACAGCAAGCCATGGAGTAAGAAATAATGAAAGGTATACAGAAATAGAGAAAGGCAAAAGCCCAGAGCCAAAAGCTAGACAGGATAATTTAGGTTAAGAAAAGCCGGCTAGCAACAAGCCAAACTAAGGCCAGACATTTATAATTAAGAATAAGCCTCTGTGTGTGATTTATCTGGGAGCTGGGTGGCAGGTCCCCAAAAGAGCAAATCAAACAACAACACTAAAAGTGTCATAAGGCTGTTAATATCCAAGCCCACCCGCAGTGGCCTACTTCCTCCAGCAAGTCCATACCTCCTAAACCTCCCAAAACAGTAGCATCAGCTGGGAGCCAAGTATTCAAAGGCCTAAGACTGTGAGAGACATTTCTCATTTAAACCACCACATCATCCAACATGGCAGGAAGGGAAAGGTCCCAGGGTGGCAGGAAGGTGTGGTGTTCAATAGAATTTAGAGAAAAAGGAATTGTCCTCACAAAGCCTTTCAAAAGTGGGTGGAAACTTCCTCATAAAAGTGATAATTAGCCTGAATCCCTCCCTACAACTGTTAATTTTCCTTCTGAGGGGAAAAAGCTAGCTCTAAAGCAGATTGCTTCTCCCCGACGCCTGACAGCCTCCTGCTCTTATGCATGGCGGGACAGTGTCTTAGTTAGGGTTTCTATTACTGGGATGAAAAACATGACCAAAGCAACTTGTGGAGGAAAGGATTCATCAGGCTTACCCTTCCACAGCACTCTTCATCTTGAGGAAGTCAGGACAGGAACTCAAACAAGGCAGGAACCTGGAGGCAGGAGCAGATGCAGAGGCCATGGAAGGGTGCTGCTTACTAGCTTGCTCCCCATGCCTTGTTCAGCTTGCTTTCTTATAGAACCCAGGATCACCAGCTCAGGGATGATACTACCCACAATGGGCAGGGCCTCCCCCATCAATCACTAGGGCATTGACAAAATGCCCTACAGGATCTTATGGAGACATTTTCCCAGTTGAGGCTCCCTCCTCTCTAATGACTTGTATCAAGTCCACATAAAAGTAGCCAGCGCAGAGAATAAGGCTCAGGAAAAGGAAACATCAAGATTAACTTATGAAAGGAGCAAAAGTATAGGAAGAATTGAAGCAATTACTTATATTGTTCTATTATTACATAAAACTCAGGAGTCAGATATTAGAGTAAAAACCTGATAGATCCACAGAGCAATGGAGGAATGATCAACGGACCCTGCCTCTCCACACTTCCAGATGAAAAAAAGCCTGCAGATCTTTCTAAGCCCCTCCCTATTCCTTTCTGTGTCTCTCTATCCTAATCTGGGTCCCCCAAAAACTCTACGGTTAATTCTGGCCAGCTGAATGTTAACTCCAACCTCTGATTCAAGGTTTAACTTTATTGGCAGTCTCAGGAGTATCAGAGTGCGATCAAAATATCCCACAACAAAGAATAGGTGTCTTAGTCAGGGTTTTTTTTTTGTTTTTTTTTTTTTTTGGTTTTTCGAGACAGGGTTTCTCTGTGTAGCTTTGCGCCTTTCCTGGAGCTCACTTGGTAGCCCAGGCTGGCCTCAAACTCACAGAGATCCGCCTGGCTCTGCCTCCCGAGTGCTGGGATTAAAGGCGTGCGCCACCAACGCCCGGCTTAGTCAGAGTTTTATTGCTGTGAAGACACACCATGACCACAGCAGCTCTTATAAAGGAAAACATTTGACTGGGGCTGGCTTACAGTTTGGAGGTTTATTTGTCACCGTTGCAGGATGTGTGGTGGCATGCAGACAGACTTGGTGCTGAAGAGGTAGCTGAGAGTTCTACATCCAGATTGGCAGGCAGCAGGAAGAGAGAAAGAGAGCCACTGGGCCTGGCTTGGGCATTTGAAACCCCAAAGCCCACCCCCAGTGACACACTTCCTCCAACAAGTGGGTCACTGGGGGTGGCACACCTCCTAATACCACTCCGTAAGCATTCACATATGAGTCTATAACCTCACCGCAATGGGACATCACTACCAGCACCACAACCACCTTAACCAGGACCTGCACTCCACCTCCACCTACTTCTACCTTCACCAATTCTACCATCTCCACCACCTCCTCCACCTCCTCCATCTCCTCCACACCCTCCTCTGTCTCCTCCTCCATCTCCTCCACCTCCTCCTCTGTCTCTTCCTCCATCTCCACCACACCCTCCTCTGTCTCCTCCTCCATCTCCTCCACCTCCTCCTCCATCTCCTCCACCTCCTCCTCCATCTCCTCCACCTCCTCCTCTGTCTCCTCCATCTCCTCCACCTCCTCCTCCTCCATCTCCTCTACCTCCTCCTCTCTCTCCTCCACCTCCTCCTCCATCTCCTCTACCTCCTCCTCTCTCTCCTCCACCTCCTCCTCTGTCTCCTCCACCTCCTCCTCTCTTTTCAACCTCTAACTTTACCATCTCCACCGTCCTCCTCACCTCCACCACCACCAGCAGTGCATAATAAAACAAAGTATGTGTGAGAAAAAGCCGGTGAGATCTGTGAGGAGTGCAGAGACCCACAGAGAGATGTTGCACTGCCTGCTGCACCGACACTGAGGAAACCAGCAAAGATTTGTCACAACTTGCACATCTACCTAGTTCTTCTGCTCTACTACAGTAAAGCCTGGGTTACCTTTTCCAGTTCTAAGCTTAGTATCCCTCTCTGTTCCTCCATTTTTAGGATAAAGAGGTAATTAGAAATTCACAAACTGCAATCAGGAATTGGGAGGTTGTTTGTTTTTAGGGCACAAAGCAAGGCAGAAACACCATTGTTTATAAAGCTTTACCTAATAAATGGTTTTTGTATGTTAGCTCATTTTTTCTCCTCTAAAATCTTCCAAATTAGGGAGGCCAAGGGGTTACCTCTGTGTCATAATTAAGAAAAGTGGAATTCAGAAAAGCTGACTTATTTGTACAAGCCACATGTGGGGCATGGTGAACTAGGACTCAGTTCAGTTCTTATAATCCCATGTCCAGTTGGGCGGTGGTGCGCATGCCTTTAATCCCAGCACTCGGGAGGCAGAGCCAGGAGGATCTCTGTGAGTTCGAGGCCAACCTGGTCTACAAAGTGAGTTCCAGGAAAGGCACAAAACTACACAGAGAAACCCTGTCTCGAAAAACCAAAAAAAACAAAACAATCCCATGTCCAAATTCCATATTGTCACACTAGCATTTATTAGATTCTCAGTGTGTGCCAGGCTTTACAATGAGGGGTATAGTTTTGTTGTAAATAGTACACCTCCAAATGCAGATGTGGGCAACATTTCAAGATGAGTGTGTCTAGGTTGTTCTCTGTTCAAATGCTTTTCCGTTAATGCCTTCGAGAGTGATTCTCAGTGGTTCTTCCATTTTGAAAATTTGATCAGGGAACAGAATTTTAAAGTTTATCTTGAGCTAATGCTCATCTGTAAGAGTTTAGCAAAACCCAGGTATGGTCGAGCATTGTGGGCAAGCCCATACTTGTAAACAGAGAGTGAAGGATTATAGTTCAAAGCCAGCCATGGCTATATAACAAGACTATCACAAACAAAACAAAGTCTAGACTAATGATGATACTAATTTGTGGTGATGGACACATTGTATATGTTCACAGTCTGCAATGATGGACATCGTCTATACTTTCATTGTCTAGTACAGTATCTAGTAACCACATTTGTGGAGTAAGTGAGCACTTAAAATGTGACCAGAATGGTTATTAAATTTTTCAATGTAATTTATGTGTATTACTTTAAATTTAAATTTAAACAACCATATGTGACTAGTGGCTGCCACATTGGATAATCCAACATTCTACACTACTAAGTCATACAAACTAGAATTTAGATTCTAAATGTGCACAACTTTTATTGAGCCCCAGTCCCTAAAATGGACACAATAATATTTATTTCACATAAAGGATGGAAATAGAGTCCAAGAGAAGCTTTGACATTTAGTAGGTGCTTTTTTAATCTATCACAGCAGTAATCTCTTGGCTAATTTCCACTGTCCTTGCCAGAGTATAAGCTCCATGCAGACAACAACTTTCCTATTCAATTATATATTCCTAGCAATTAGCCCATGTGTTACTTAACTTTTCATTGCTGTGACAAAAACACGTGAGAAAATCATCTTCCAGGAAGAAAGGTTTACTTGAGTTCATGGTCTCCAAGGTTCCGATCCAGTCTTGGGTCAGCGTTTCTGGGATGGAGTGAAGCGTATTATGACAGGAAGCACATGTGGAGCAAAGATGCTCACCTCATGACAACCAGAGAGCTGAGAGTGAGGGGCAGACACACGATGTAAGACTCAAGGGAATGCCCACCATGACCTTTCCCTCTGCTTAGCCCCCTCTGCTCAGGGTTGCTCACTTTCCCATGCTGCCACAAGCTGGTGATGAAATGTTTAACACACGGCTTTGAGGTACAACTCAAACCCAAACAATAACAACACACTATACATCCTAGGCACTCTCCAAGCGTTTGAGAGGAATCAGGATGGCAAGATGGACTGAAGCAAAGGCAATGAGATGACTGGCACCCTCCCTGCTCATCCGTGCCCCAGTGCATTCTACCTGACCTGCACTTAGGGGCAACACTGTCTGGCTGTCCCAGAGGACACCGCAGGAAACAGAACTACAGAACTTATGCAAGCATTGCTTGTCCTGTTATAAAGACTGGGCAAGCATGAGAACCTGAGTTCAAATCCCCAGCACTCATATTAAAAGTCAGGCACAGCCCTGTGTGCCTAGAACCTCAGCGCTGGGAGACAAAGACAGGAGGAACACAATCGCTCCCTGGCCAGCCAGCGTAGCCAACAATAAGCTTTCAGTTCAGTGAGAGGCCCTTACTGAGGCAATGAGCTGGAAAGTGATAGCGGAGGACACTCACAATTCTGCTCTGACCTCCACATGTTCACACATGGCACACACATCTACACATGACCTCCAAATGCATGCACACAAGCACGCACACCCACACACTCATGTGCATGCATCACACAAGCTTACATCAAAAAACACACAAACACACACACAACACAAAGAAAAGCTGTTTAATTTTATGAGAATTAAAACTAATTTTCAATTTTAATTTAAAGTAAAAGATAATTATTTAGGTAGTTCTACTGTGCATTATTACCTCATTTATGAATAAACAAATGAAGTTTCCATGGTCATACTGGCATGTTCACTGGGCATCTGAACAATATGGAAACAGAATAATCCCATTTTAACACAATGTTAGTCGTTTTCTGACAAGGATCCTCTTCTAAAATAAATAAACTATGGGCTATAGATTTTGACATAAGGACAAATGCATTGTTTGCCCTGTATTTTTAAACTTTAGCCGGTGTGTTATATAGTTATTATACACTTGTACCTACTGCTTAAAAATTAGAGGTATTTTACATGAAAAACCATCTGGAGATTGAGTTTATTGTCTGAAAATGCAGCTAACCTGTTGTATGACAATATTAAGCTCAGGAAGATTTCCAGACTTGGGATCTCCTATAGAAAGCAGAGTCAAATCAGATCCTGATTTCAGCCAGGTGGATTTCTGAAAGGGACAACGGTCCCTTTCCAGCAAACTCCTCAAGCTTTTACTTTCTTTTCCTTCCTTCCTTTCCTTTTCTTTGTTTCCTAAGGCCTGGGATGGGGTGGTGTTGAACCTAGAGCCTTCTCTTGTTACCATGACAAAGACCTGAGAAAAAGTAATTTAAGGAAGGAAGTGTTTATCCCAGCTCATGGTTCTGGGACACAGTCCATCATGGCAGGAAGTTGTCTTGGTGGTAGGGACAGGACACAGCTGGGCACATCATGTCCATAGTCAGGAGAAATGAAGGCTGGTGCCCTGCTTACTTTCTCCTTTGTATGCAATCCAGGACCCCACCCCACAGGTCGGTACAACCCACATTTAAGATGGGTGTTCCAACCTTGTTTAACCTAATCTAGATATTATCTCACAGATGTGGCCACAGGCCTGTCTCTTTGGTGATTCTAGACCCTGTCAAGTTAACAATATTGACCATTACATGCTCACTAAGCAGGTGCTGTTCCACTAAGCCGTGTCCCTGGCCTTCAGGAAACAACTTCTGTCTTATTGATGCTTTACCTACACAGACTTTCCAGTTCCTAATGTAGCCTGCCATGAAAGCAGAATCCAGTTCACCATGGTCCACACACAGCCACACAGCAAGGGTGAAGGTAAGAACTGGCTAAGACTAGTGTACAGATAAGTTGTCCCTCCTAGAATCACTATATTTTAGACATTCCTGAGTTCCAGGGTGCATCTTTAATGTCCCCTGTGAACAGATGTATGTGAGCTTGGTCCTGTGTGGCAGGATTCAGGGGTACAGTTTTTAGGAGGTGCTTAATAGTGAGGGCTCTGAGGTCACTAACAGATTAACCTTTTTTCCAATTATGGCCTAACAGGCAGTGGAAAGGTGGTAGGAACCTTAGGAGGTGGGGTCTAATGTGGGGGAGAAAGTCATCGTGGGCATGTACATGAAGGAGATGCTTTGTCCTTGCTTCCTGGATGCCATGAGGTGAGCAGTTCTGCCTCCCCTCACACTCTGTGTGAGGCTCTGCCTCATCACAGGCCTCAAACCATGGACTGAACTCTATGAAACTATGATTCAGAATAAACATTTACTCCCTTAAATTGATTTTCCTGGGTATTTTGAACAGCAATGAAAAGTTGACGAACATACCACGTAAGCAGCTTTAAGTAATTTTGCAAAAATATTGGGTGATGGGGGTGATCGTGGAGCTGAGGGTGTTGGGAAACAAAGAAACAAGTATCATTTTTAGACAACTATTCATTTGGTAAGTGCCTATAATACAAAACTACCCACAACAAACATGGTCCCAAAAAGCCTGGTGAAAATGCAGCCTTGACGCTTGCGTAGCTAATGGTTGCCAACAGATTTTCAGGCCCCTGTAACACAAGTGAGCATTCGGAGTGATGGCCAAGTACCTGGCAAGCTCTTGTTCTCACAGGAACGTGAACATGAGCTTAAGGAACTGTCTGATGGCAGCAAGATGGGAGTGTTCAGTTGGCAATGTTTCCAACAAGATCTAAACAAAGGAGACTTCATCGTCAGCCTCGTAGACAGGACACTCCAATCCCCACCTAAAAGCTTTTACAGCAAAGGTTCACATCCCCCAGCACAGATGAGCAGCAATGGCTGAGAGGGAACACACGACTTTGGTGAAGTATCATTTGGTGGTAGAAATCCCATTATCTCCCACTTACGGGATCTGTGTGTACTCAAGAACAGTACAGAAGAGATGCTGAGTTAGTTACTTTTCTCTTGCTATAATAAACACCGTGACCAACAGCAGCTTAGGGAAGGAAAGGTTTATTTTGGCCTGCGGTTCCAGAGGGAGAGTCCATATGGTGGGGGAATGGCCGTAGGTGGTCAGAGGAAAAAGCTGAGAGGTCACATGTCCAACCACAAACACTAAGCGGAGAAAGTGAACTAGAACTAGAGTGTGGCTACAAACTCTCAAACCCACCCCCAGTGATGCACTTCTCCAGCAAGGCTCCACCTTCTGAAGAGTCCATAGCCTTCCCAAACAGTGCCAGGAACTAGGGACTGAGAATTCAAATACCTGAGGAGGGACATTTCTCTTTCAAACCACCACAGATGCCAAACACAAGACTCAGTAAATACAAATCAAGGTGAACTTCTTTCACGTAGCCCAATGAGGGACTCTGGAGAAACCCCACTGGGACCCGCGCATCCTGACTAGGATGACAATCATGTCAGTCACTGTGCTGTCAGCATGTGGCGGTCACTCAATTCACAGATGCAACGTACACCACTGCACACTTGCACACAGTGTTGGTTTTAAATGCTAATAAGCAGGGCTGGTTACTGTGCGAAAAGGTCATGAGGCACGAGGCACGACAAAACCCAGTATCAGAGCTTTATTGAGGGTGGGGACAGAAGAGAACATGACCAGGCCTGGGAAGAGACATGTACAGGAGAGAGAGAGTGGGGGGGGGGGGGAGAGCAAAAGAGAGAGGAGGAGTCTGAGTGCAGCTTTTTAAGGATTCCCCTGCACATGCGCATGTGGGCTTACAGAGCTACGCCACACATGCGCAGATTTCGTGACCATGCCATGCGCATTACATAATCACACAGTGCATGGATGAAGTAAGACCTAAGACCCCTTGCTTAGTTACTGAACTGCGCATGTGTGGTCATGCAGCTGGAGGAGTGGCTGGAATCCTAACACACATACATAAATGTATTGTATGTAATGCTGAGAAGTAGAGATTATTGTTCCCATTTTACAGAGGAGGAGATAGGTTAAAGATTGAATAAAACCTTCTGATTACCCAATCTAATCTGTGTTTTTAAGAACTTGGTTGCTTAGTAAATGATGTCTAAAGAGAAGAATATAACTCTGAAAGAAAATCAGTTATCGTTAAATAGTTATCCAAATTGCCAAACCAGATAGTTCTGGCTCAGAAATGGATTTTAGATTAATAAAATTTGTCATTTGTTTAAAATAATTTAAGTTTTACAGTTTAACCCAGTGAAGCCTCCACCCCAAAGCATACAAACAATGACAGCCGTGGTAAAGTCTGAAGTCTGTCTCCCAGCCTTGCATGTGGGGAACTGAGTTGAGGGGTTTTTAAGTCAGACATATAGCAAGGACCAGCAGAACCGTACTGAGTCGAATCTGACAACAGGCAGGTCCTCTGGTAAAGCAAACCCTGGAAGGTAAGGCAGAGCAGCTCGCTAACTGCCCTCCTGAACCACGGCGGCACCGATGTCACGTCTATCAGCATCTTCATTATTGTCCTTTTGAGTGGACGCTCAGCAGGCCCTGTCGTGGCTCTAATGTGTCAGCCTTATGAAGCTGCAGAACTCAGCCCATGCTGTAAACATGGCAGGTAAGCAGCCCTGTGAGGGCTTCTCGGAAAACTCCACACGCACCATGCTTTTGGAAGAGGACAGGGACATGGGAGGCAGCAAAAGTAACTTGCCTTTGGCAAGAATGTAAAATCGGGTCACTTTTGAGGGAAGGGAGAGGAAAAAGTGTTTTCATTTTCAGTGTGCAGTCACCTGTGTGGGAGAGACTCTGTCCCTGCACTCACTCCTCAACTGCACAAGTTGAGCCCTTCCTAGGCTTTCTGAGCAGAAGGAAAACTCACTCCCCTACCCACCAAGCCCAGGATGCATGTGCGCTTCTGTCTCCGCTTCTGAGCTCATCGTTCTTGCTACTGCATGTTACCTGCTCATTGCAGTCTGGGAGACAGAAGCAGAAAGCAAATGTCTACCGTGCGAGAGCAGGGGGAGGGGCCACTGCCCTGTAGACTGCAGGACCCGCTTACCCAAACCGCATATTCCTGTCTACTCCACACCCCATGTTAGATGCTCCCTAGAGCACAGTGTCTGGAGAACTGCTGCCAGGGTCACAGTGGGGTTGGCTGTCATGGCCCCCAACATTCTCAAGTACTATAAAAGGAAATCTGTAAAGATATGTTGTTGTGAGCTGTGGAGATGGCCATCTCTGGAGGACCTCCTCCTTCCATGTAATTCATGACCCCACAACATCCACCTATGTATCACACACACACACACACACACACACACACATGCTAAAGCTTCAACCACTGCTGTTCCATCGTTGAAAGTCTTGTCCCAGACCCTGGGACTTGGCTTGTATTTGATCTTTTGCTGGGAGCACCATGAAAAGAATAAGGGGCTGCTCTAGGAACGCCTGCTTAGTGGAAAGAAGAGAAAGCTCTTCCATACAGGGAGGCCGTGAGAGCGGAACCGGTGTTGCAGTGTGGAACAGACCATGGACTGGCAAACAAAGGCTAGAGCAGGAAGGAGAAACGGCCCCTGGTGGAGCTCTGGAGAGGAAGTGTCTCAGTGCATTCAGGGTGGATGCTATTATTCGTAGGTTTGGTCTTTTCATGGTGTCCCAAATTTCTTGGACATTTTGGGTCATGACTTTGTTGACTTTAGTGTTTTCTTTGACTGATGAATCTATTTCTTCTACCGTATCTTCAACGCCAGAGATCCTCTCTTCCATCTCTTGCATTCTGTTGGTTATACTTGCATCTGAGGTTCCCGTTCGTTTACTCAGATTTTCTATTTCCAGCATTCCGTCTGTTTGTGTCTTCTTCATTTTTTCTATTTCCCTTTTCAGGTCTTGGACTATTTCCTTCATCTGTTTCATTGCTTTTTCATGATTTTCTTTCAGGGCTTTATTGTTTTCTTCCAAACCTACGAATAATAGGGATAGGAGAAGGAGAAGAATACCAACTTAAAAGCACAGAAAATATATTCAACAAGATCATAGAAGAAAACTTTCCCAACTTAAAGAAGGAAATGCCAATGAAGATACAAGAAGCCTATATAACACCAAACAGACTAGACCCCCCCAAAAAAAGTCCCCTCGCCACATAATAATTAAACAACTAAACATACAGAATAAAGAAAGAATATTAAGAGCAGGGTGGGTGCTAGTCAGCACTTCCTTACCAAACACCCAAGATCAGCCAGTCTCTAAGCAGAGAGGAAAGTGGGGATTCTGGAAGGTCCAGGCCCTGGAATGGCCCTATTGCTCTGGGGCTCTGGAGGCTACACAGACTGGCAGGAGAATGTGGCAGAGAAAACAACCCACCTCCCAGCAGCCACAGCCAGTGAGTGAAGAGAGAAAGAGGAAGGGGAGGTGTCCCTCTGAGGGCACCCCCCTAGTCATCTCAGATCCCCCACCATGAGGCCCAGCCTCTTAAAGACGTCCCAGTGCACCAGACTATTTGGATCTGGAATGTCCTTGTCCTGGCTGAGCGTGTTAGGGGTTCAGATTTCAACCTGGGCATTTAAGAGTGGCAGGCACACAGATGTCCAGCAACTTTTACAAAGCAGTCACAGAAACAAGGGAGCTAATCACCTCCCTCCTCTTACCCCTAGCTAACCAATGGCCCGGAAACATAACTGAATTTCTATCCTCCTCTCCTCTCAGCCACCCCAGTAAGCCATACCATGGTGGAAAAACAAAACAAACTACAAGCAGCACCCGTGTGTTGGAAGAAAACAGAGAGCCTGACTTTAGTTTTCAAAGTGGTTTCCCGAGACTTGCTGGGAATTGTTCTAATTACTATGCCTTAGGGATCCATGAAACAAAAATGCCTCTGATCTGCAAGCCCCTTGCCTAAGGACAGACAGTTCCTGAAATGCTGGAGGCTGTTGTTTATGAGGGATAACAAGTCACATGTTTTCACTCCCCTAAACAAGTTTGTTTGACCCATCTGCACTGGATGTGCTTGATCACATGTGGGCGGGAGGTTCACAGGCAGGAAATATGTCAGGATATATGCTTGTCCCTGATTGGATGTAGGCTGGAGGTATGTCAGGATGTATGCTTGCCCTGATTGGACCTGATGGGAAGTATTTAAGCTGCTACAAAACTTGATCTGGGGCCATTTTTCTGGGGAACCAGAGGCGGACCTGGCCAAAGAGTCCATTCACCTGACCAGTATTTAATGAAAGCTTGTTTCAAATTTGGCTTTAAACTGTGGTAGTAGTCGTATTCTCAATTGGTGGGATTAAACATTTTCTGGCCCCAGCCAGATTTAGACCAAATTCTAAAGCTGGACTTTCACTCCATGTCGGTCTGACCGATAGGTAGGGCAGAGGCAGGACTGGTCCAGCCAGTCTCTCCCTGGGGCTGAGCAGGATGATTAATGTTGACAGCCCAGACCTCCCCTGTCAACCAGAGAGAAGCACACTGAGCCAGGAGTCTTGTCGAAGCAGGAACTCACTTTATTGCATCAGAAGTGGACTTATATAGGTTGGGGTGGGGGTGGGGGGTGTTAGGAATTCGGGCCAATGAGATGAGGCCATCTCAGCAGTTACTAGGCAGAGGCGATTCTAGGTCAGGTTGAGCTGAGCCACTCATATGCGGAAGTCATGTCCCAGGACAGGTCGCCAGACTCGAGCTAGGCTCGGGAAGTTACACTGGGCCTCACGCCCGGGCCTTATGGCCAACAACTCCAGAACTCCGGGCTGAGGGGCCACTGCCTTGAGACTTTCCAAGGCTCTGAGGCTGCCTTCGGTTCTTGGACCATCAAAGTGAACTGCCATGCTGAGAAAAACAGCAATCATCTACTGTAGGGTCTGAGGAAATGCTGAAGGAAGACCCCAGACTCAAATAGTATGCAGGGACAAAGAGCATTTATGATACCAGCATGCATGTGGGGTCATTCACCTGTATAAAATGGCGATGACAGTCGGGCAGTGGTGGCGCACGCCTTTAATCCCAGCACTCAGGAGGCAGAGCCAGGCGGATCTCTGTGAGTTCGAGGCCAGTCTAGGCTACAGAGTGAGTTCCAGGAAAGGCACAAAACTATACAGAGAAAGCCTGTTTCGAAAAACCAAAAAAAAAAAAAAAAAAATTAAAAAAAGAGAGAGAGATGTGTTCCTGAGGAAACATATAACTTTAAGATTTGGGCTGGAGAGATGGCTCAGAGGTTAAGAGCACTGGCTGCTTGCTCTTCCTGAGTTCAATTCCCAGTAACCACATGGTGGTTCACAACCATCTATAGAGAGATCTGGTGCCCTCTTCTGGCATGCAGGCATACATACACTATATGCATAATAAATAAATCTTTTTTAAAAATGGCAATGACAATGAGAGGCACATGTAGGCTCCTTTTAAGCACAGCTGAGGGGAGTTTCAGGGTCAGCTACGTAACTGGTTAAGCAGGTAGCAGTTACATTAGTATATTTCTAGTTGGCTGAGGTTTAGTCTTACCATTTTTGGACACATCTGCACAGGTGTGGATGTGACTCAGAGGGGGCTGCTGGGTTTGTCCTTGAGATGCTGTGAGGCTGCCTTAGACCCTGTGTTTGTTCTCTCCCTCGACCCTGAATGTAAGGGCCTTGTAGATAAGTGGAAAAAGACTCCTGTTTGCCCTTCTCAGAGAACTGGAACCTAAATTCAGGTGTGAAAGTGGAAGAGTTTAATCCCTCCAGTACAGAGGCCTCCTGGTGAGTTGTAGTCTGGTTCTGTTTTGTGGGATCCCTGTCCCACATGGAGAGCATTCAACAGGACCCCGATATTCTCCCATCCAGGGCATAGAGCGAGACATCACCCGCCATCTGGTTCTGGTTGGAAAGTTTTGTTTGTCTTGTTGGAGAGTTTTGTCTATTTCTTGAGAAAGTTGTGTATGCTTGTTTTGTTGGAAAGTTTTGTCTCTCTGTGTTTTCTAGTGTGTCTGTAAGTTTTGTTGCAAGCATGGAGCTGAGGCAGAAATGGGCCAGATGTTTCTGCTGTCTCTGCTTCCGACAGCAGCCAGTCGCCCCTGCTGCCATGGCTGCATTTATGGCCAGGGCTCAGAATTTACCTCTGGTCACTGGATTCAGGTTAGGAGGAGTTCAGATGTCTTTTGGCTGTGGACATTGAAGTTGTTTTATGCTGTTCTTCTTTACTGGAAAGCTGTCTCTAGAGTCGGATTAGGGCTCTCCCTTCACTAGACCCAGGCATGTTTAAACATTTCCTCTATGTCCTGTATCAGGTGATCTGCCTGGCACAGTGATGGGGAAAAGAAAGCAAAGCAGAACAGCCAAAAAAAAAAAAAATTAGAGTTGGTTTATGTGAACATGCTGTACCTCGAGGAGATTTACAAGTTTATTTTGTTGGATATGGTTAAAAATCTGTGAAATCTATGAAAAAAAGTTAAAGCTAGTAACGCTGGGAGTTGATAGTTAAAGATCCATGCATGGGTAATTTTAAAGGAACCATGTGGCATGGTTCCATTTTGGATTGCCACCATCTTTAGGCAGCCACACCGCTAGCAGCCATCTTTGCTATGGTTGGAGAAGACAGATGTCATGTGACTTCACTGCCATCTTGATTAAAGGTGACCACGTGGAGTAGGCCTACCAAGGAGGCAACAATAGGTCTCCAAGATATTTTGGATTAGGATGGATTTTTGTATAATTCCTGTCCTGTGCTAAAAACAAGGTTTATGAAATATAGTATTTAAAAACAATGCTTGTTTAATAAGGTATTAAAGCTGCACCTCCACGCATTCTTACGCAAGAATATACCTTGTGCTGGCAGTCAGACTTTGTAATGTAAGAGTCACCCAGGTGATAACGGTTTTAAAGACATTGTTAGGGTTCTGCCACTCTTCCAGCTGTGTGACTGCACATGCGCAGTTCAGTAGCTAAGTAAGGGGGTCTTACATCTTATGTCATCCATGTACTGTGTGATTATGTAAAGCGCATGGTCACACAATCTGCGCATGCATGGCATAGCTCCATAAGCCCACATGTGCATATGCAGGGAAATCCTTAAAAACCCGGTCACAGACTCCTCCCCTCTCTTCTGCCCCCTCTCTCTTCATGTGCCTCTTCCCAGGCCTGGTCAGTCTCTTCTCTCCCTTCCCCCACCACCTCCTCCTAATAAAGCTTTGATATTGGGTTTTGTTTTGCCTTATGATCTTTCCACACAGTAACCAGGGCCACGAATTTAAAACCAACAGAGGTGAAGGGGTCATGGGGGACAGCTGAGGTTTGCAAATTGTTAGGGTCCTGGAGAAGTCCCACAAAAATGTGTGACAGGGCTAGAGTTCCTAAAGAGAGCCCAGTTGCAATGAGGGACCTTAGCAGTTTTGGAAATGCCAGTGCCATGTGATAGTCACCAGAAACACTAGCCACAGTGAAATGAGCAGGCTGGGATCTAGAAGGCAGGCTGTGTATGGGGCCAAAGGGGTGATCCTAGCCCCTCGAGAAATCCAAAAGGATTGTGAATGAATTCCAGATACTGGGCTTTAAACTGTTTGCACTGCTGGAGCTTGGTTTTGCTTTACCCAGATTGTGGTTATGCCCTGTTTTCTCCCTCTTGAAGTAAAAAAAGGTACTTTATTTTTGATATTGCAGGAACACACAGTTGAGAGATTTTTAAACTTTTTTTAAAGAGGAAATTTTATAGTTTTGCAGAAAATTTAAAAACTGGATTTTTTTAAAGGGACAGTTTTTAAAACATTCAAAGTTATAAGGCTATGAGACATTTTAAGTTTATAAAATGATTTATATTGTTAATATTTGAACTTAAAAAGATATAAAAGGCTAAAAATTAAGGTCATAGCTATGAGCACCAAACACTAAACACCAGAAATTGGAATGTTCCTATCTTATGATGCAGCAAGACAATGACCTAAACAGTTTGGCAAAGGGCTTAGAGCAGCTTCTCAACCTTTAAGTCTTGACCCTTTGTGTGTTAAAGACCTTTTTACATGGGTAACCTAGGACCACCTGCCTGTCAGATGTTTGCATTGAGATTTATAACACTGGCAAAACTGCAGTTGTGAAATAGCAATGGGAATGATTTTGTGGTTGGGGGGTTACCACACATGGGGAACTGTATTGAAGGGCTGAAGCATTAGGAAGGTTGAGAACCACTGGCTTAGAGAACGTCTCTCCTTACCTAAGGTCTATTCATGCTTAAGAATGTACGTCTAGCCTCTTCATCTTTGCCAGCTTTGTTAAGCTTAAGCTATTTTGATAAGTTGAGTCATATAAGGAACTGTTATATTTTGTAATGTAATGGTGTACTATAAAAGGATCAGGAATGCCAGGCAGTGGTAGCACACACTTCTAATTCCAATACTCGGGAGGCAGAGGCAGGCAGGTCTCTGTGAGTTTGAGGCCAGCCTGGTCTACAAAGTGAGTTTCAGGACAACCAAAGCTGCACTGAGAAGCCCTGTCTCAAAGTCCCCATCCTTATGTGGCCACCTCCATTCCTTGAGAGTCTAACCTCAGGCTGGCAGGTATGGTCAGGAGCTACATTTACCACCCCAGCCCTGGGAAGTTCTGGGGTGGTAAATGGATCAGGAAACTTCCAGTCTCTCTGTGGTCTAGGTTTATGAGTTTATGAGTTAAAAGTTTTATTTTTGTTAGGGTCCACAGAACACCCCACAAAACAGAGACCACCACTCACATATGCAATCAACAAAAGCATTGTTTATTCCAGCATGCTGGGGTCTGCCAGCCAGACAACAAAATGGCTGTGACCTGGAACAGAGCTTGCAGGCTCCTCTTATAGGCAGCCAGGAGGGGATGAGGTCATCCTGAACATAATTGCCTAGGGTTCTTCTTCCTGCTTTAACAAGGTATAAAAACAGAAACTGAAACCTAACAGGGTACAGAAACCAAAACTGAAACTAAATTAAAACTCGGGCATAGTGGAGGCTGGGCCCAGAGAAGCCTAGCCATGGTGCTGCTGTGGCCCCTCAATTTTGATACTAAAAGAAGCTTCATTGAGAAATTGTTTTTTGAGGGTCAGACTTAACAGAGATGAAGCTATAAAGTCCTTTCTCCAAGGTCAAGCATTAGACAAAAGTCCTCATTCCCTCTGGGGCTTGAAGAAAATTCCTGCTTGCTAAAAATGGAGTCATTCTCCTTATTTCTGACAAAAGGAACTTGGGGCCCTTACATTAACATATGGTTGTGGTGCCTATTAACTTGTCAAGGGCAATGCTAGCCTGTAGGCTCCCCCAGTTCCTGCTCACAAGCCCTATCCCAGTAAATCCTAGTCTTATAAAAGCTAATAAGTTATTGTCAACTGTTAAGGATAATTAAGAAAAATCTGACTATATTTGACATCCAATGCATGGCATGACCACATGGAGTCACACCCATCAGCACTGCCACATTCTCTACCTGGGCCTCTTTGCCAGCACTCACAACAGTCGATTGATGCTTAAGGGGACTCTGGAAAGTGGGCTCAACAACTTCCCAGGGCTGGGGTGGTAAATGTAGCTCCTGACCATACCTGCCAGCCTGAGGTTAGACTCTCAAGGAATGGAGGTGGCCACATAAGGATGGGAAATACACAGGGCACCTGGATCCTGTATGTTGCTTTGTTGACTTTGAGTTTTTTAATGCCAACAAGCAAAGGGCAGTTGCAGAGAGACATTGGATTGTGGAAGGAACTGCTGAATTAAACAAGCCTACCTATTTTAGGGATGTCTTGACTTCAGGGTGGAAGTTGGGAAATGTGTTGCATTGGGGGAGAGGTTGTGCTTTTGCTTCCACAGGAAACAAAAAGCTATGGGTTCCTTCAAAATTAATAAAGATCATATTTGACCAGGGGAGACCTCTTGAAGATCTTGGCTGCAGATGTGAGGGAGGAAGCCAGGAAAGACTACAGGACAGGTAACCTATGTGCTGATCCCTCTATATGGGAAGATCTCTGAGACTAAATGAGACATGATAAATTTTATTGGCTACAGAGTACTCGTAACAGTTTCGTTATACAATCCAAATGGACTCATAAAGTTGACAGATGTCTTTTACCTGCTCAAACATAAAACAAATCATCTTTAGCTGACTTGTGCACACTGCACATTCCATACTTGTATTAATACAGATAAGTATGTTACCTTTAAAAGTTTGTATGTTTTCAGAACAAAAGGACCAGGCATGAATAAAGACAAGTAGCCTGAATGACCCAGCCTCTCTGAATGCCTCAGTGACAGTTTCCTCAAAAATCTGCACCAAGAACGACTTCAAACCTGCTAGCTAAGATGGGCCAGCCTCGCCGGGCGGTGGTGGCGCACGCCTTTAATCCCAGCACTCGGGAGGCAGAGGCAGGCGGATCTCTGTGAGTTCGAGGCCAGCCTGGGCTACCAAGTGAGTTCCAGGAAAGGCGCAAAGCTACACAGAGAAACCCTGTCTCGAAAAACCAAAAAAAAAAAAAAAAGATGGGCCAGCCTCACAGACTACTCCAACCAAGACTTCAGATAAGCTCTACACTTTTCCATCACACAGAGACTAAATAAAATATAATACAGCTAGCTTTCCTAGGACTTGATCATTATCCAAATTTTCTAAAGGTCACCTAGAAATGCCACTGCCCCCAAACAACAGGAAGCAATCTAGAGAACACAATGTCCACAACATTCCCAAGAGGTGGGATGGATGGTTTCTGGTCATTTGGTGGATGTTTGTCATTGTTTGGGGGGTTGCTTACAAGTTGTTGTTGGTCATAGTCAGGATGGAAACTAAAGGAAGGAGGTCAGATTCAGGAATCTCCCCCACAAAAGAAAATAAAACACAAAAAAAAATGAGGGGGAATATATAAAAGGGTAGATTATTGAATCTACTGTTAAACTAAAAAAACAACTACTAGTCTCAAATATTTCACATTGGTATGGGTTTTTGTATATTGATACAAATTTAAGGTTATTTTTGTTATACTATATATATGTTTCTACCCTTGTTTAAGGTATTGTACCTATGCAGCTCATTTAAAAATGTAATGTATAATCAAGAAATTACATGTTAGTAGTTAGTCATCTATAATAATCAAACTTGTAGTCATGTTAGGTATGTTTTCAAGGTCAAGCCTAGGTTTGTTTAGCTCAGAGACACTTAATAGATAATGGTCCTCAAACTTGTCAGAGATCTGATGAATATGGCATTTAAAATATTTAGTGGGAAGAGCTTACTGTGACAGACAGTGATTCTCAGCTCCTAGCAGTGACCTTGAGATTTACAAAGAACATGACAGGGAACCACAACAACTCCACTGCACAAGGCTGCCCCAATGCCACACCTGCTGTCAGGCTCCTGCCCAAACTGTGGACAAGCAGGACAGTGAAGGGTTGGTTACCTCACTTTGCCTAGACAAAGTAAGATCAGTCTCCCCCATGTTTATCCTCCACAGGAAAGCCTCTCTCACCTTCTGGACCTGGCAACTGAAGACTGATGCTGTCCTGATACCCATGCCCTCAATGCCCTGGAGACCATAGGAGCTTGGGATGGCCATCTAGGTAACAGACTAGTCTCTTCCAATTTAACTGATACATGTGGGGGCCCACAGAGGCTCCCTAGTAAGACCTTACTCAAGGTCAGAGAATCTGAGCTTGCTTTACCCAGCAGGGCTGCATAATGGGATGACTTGGCCACAGGCATGGTTACCAGGTGTTTTGAAGGACCTACACTTGGCTGTATGTTGTGCTTTGACCTTGAAATGGGGAGGTCTTTTGCCTCTCCCCTTGGCAGTATATAAAAAGCCCTTTGGAATAAACCCTAAGGTGACTGAGTATTGACCCAGGGCCCTCCCAAAGCTATCCTGTGTCTCTGCCTATATTTTCTATCTAATACTTCCTCATTCCTCTCTCCTCCCCTCAAGAACCCTTCAACAGGTTGGAGCTGGACTCTGACAGACTCCCACAGATACACAGGCTATTTGTTATATTTTCTGCTCTAAGTTATCCTTCTCAGATCTCTGATGGTACTGATGGCTAGACTAACTGTAGCTTTGTCAGCTTAGCAGCAGCAAGCAACCAGGTTCTTTCCCAAGGCTGCAGCCACCTTGTTAGCTTATTTCATACATAAAAGTCAAGACTTGCTTTTTCTAGGTCTCATGTAGAGAAAAGGTAGACAGGTTTGTCTTGCAAAGAGGTTTCATATTAAAAGATAAACAGGTTTCTGATGTAACTTTCCACTAAAGGAACATGATTTGCAATGACTGTTCTCACTAATAACTGCTTATGTCTCTGGTAAATTATTAGATGGAAAGAAAAAGTGTTGAAGTCTATGCAATTTTGAGGGTCTAAGAAAATGTTCTAAGATATATAAAGGGCTGAGGATATGAAAGCTTAAATAAATTCTGAGGTATCAGAAAGTGATTTAAGATGTAAATGCAAGTTGTAAAGGTACAAGTAAATGATTTAAGGTATGTGTAGCAGGAATCTTAAAAGTTCTTATTAATAAAATCAAACCTGAGCCAAGTATTGGGGTTAATGCTGGAAGGTCAGAGAACCAGAACAAGCCACAGCTAACCTCACCTGGCCAACTTCTCAGCTGATCTTGTTTCCTCAGACTGGAAGCCTCTGTGTCCTCATATCCAAATGGCTCTCAGCTGAAACTGTGTTTCTTGAAAGCCTGAATGCTTAACCAGCCAAATGCTTCTAGTTCCTGGTCCTCACGCCTTATATATCTTTCTGCCTTCTACCATCACTCCCTGAGATTAAAGGCTCGCTTTCTGGGATTAAAGGCGTGTGTCACCATGCGGTTTCCAATGTGGCCTTGAACTCACAGAGATCCAGAGGGATTTCTGTCTCTGGAATGCTAGGATTAAAGGCATGTGCTACCACTGCCTATCCTCATGTTTAATATTGTGGCTGTCCTGTTCTCTGACCCCAGATAAGTTTATTAGCATACACAATATTTTGGGGAACACAATACCACCACAGGTATGTGAAAATAGAAAATGTTTCAGAATTCTTTCCCCTTCTATGCTATTGTTAAACCCAGATTTCAAGTTCAAAGCTTTAACATTGATCAGTGGAGTTTTGATAAGCTAGTAGAGCACTGACTACTTATTGTTCAGTCACAAGCTCAGGATTTTAGGTTTCTTTTGGTTGTCTTCTAAGTGCTTCTCATCAGGCCAAAGACATTTCTGTCCAATCTGCATCTGCCTCTCTGGACAGAGGGAAAATGTCCAAGCTTTTTAACATAAATCTATAGCTTTTTCTAGGAGTCTACTCTAGCTGTTTTAAAGACACCTGTTACCTGCTTTTTCTACAATGTGGATTTTAGTACAGATTGGTAACCCTAATGATATCTAAAACTTTTATATTTCTTTTTGTAAACTAAAAAAATTCATGTAAGCTTTAGAGAATTAAGAAAGTCTTGGAACCACTTCTCACAGGTCCAAAGGACTCCAGATAAGTAAAGCCTAAATTTCCCCACCTGTCTATTCCTGAGGATGATATTTTTCTCTCTCTCCTGGTCTTGGGAGTCCTCCCTTCCCCAATTACTAGGACTATGGGCCTGAAAGTTCAAAATTTTCCTTTAAGTTCCTAAATTTTAACTTCTGTCCCTAGTCTCTGTCTGTCTCAACAGATTTCCACTTGGCTGACAGACACATCCAAGCATCAGCTGCCAACTGCAACCTGATTCAAATGACTGGAAGCCCTAGACTTGCTGAAAGCTGATGTGGACCATTCCATCCAATGTGATTGCTTCCTGTCTCTTTAGCTAGGTCAGTGAACCAGATACTTCTGATGAAGCCCCATTGCCTGAATCCCCTCTTTGCCTTTGACTAGCATTCCAGCCTTCCTGGGCTTCAGCAGGAAGTGGTTACAGAAGAGAGTATGTCACTCTTTGCCCCTCAACAGACTGGGATGTTAGATTAAAAGGAAACTTCTGGCATAGGGGACAAAATAGTGCCTATTGTGCCTATTGGCATACCAAGAAAGGTACCTGTTAAAACTAAATAGACCAGATCTATCAACAGGTAGATTCATTCCCTGAAAGAGTTCTATAGTATGATAGGGTACTCAACCTGCTCTATGTAAAACAGAGAGGTTGTTATTATAGCTTTAAGAGAAAATAGTTGTTTCTGTATAAACCACTCAGGAATCATTAGAAATAGTCTGGCTATACTTGAAAGAAAGTCATTACAAAAAAGGGGACCTAAAATGAAGTAAATAACTGGTCCCCATTCTCATTTCCAGGTTCCTTATAGATGGTAACTCTGATGTCAGCCATCACAGGGCCTTTGGTCCTTCTGCTTCTGCTAATTGCTGTTGGCTCTTGCATCATTGCCTTAATTAAATGATAATTCCTGTCTAGGTACCACTAAGCTGACATTTATCAGATCCCAATATAAACAGGTATCCATCATAGAATCAAGGATCTGACTCAGGATACAACTCAAAGGTGGGCAGGAATGTGAGAGCCAAAGTTACATTTTAAGTTTTAATTACTATACCTAAGAGATCCATAAAACAAAATATCTCTGAACTTCAGAGACAGATGTGGTATTAACACAAGGATGCACAGGAAACAAATGTGTGCACACATAAACAGATACACACATGCATATACACACACTGTCATGGTTGGTGTCAGTTGTCAACAAGACACACCTGAGAAGAGGGAACCTTGACTGGGAAATTGCCTGCATTGGAATGGGTTGTGGGCATATCTGGGGGGCATTTTCTTAATTGCTAATTGATGTGAGAAGGCCCAGCTCCACTGTGGGTGGTGCCAACTCTGGGCAGGTAGCTCTGAGTTGTGTAAGGAAGGCAGCTGAGCAAGCTAGAGGAAGAAAGCCAGTAAGCAGCACTCCTCCATGATCTCTGCTTCCATTCCTGGCTTGAGCTCCTACCCTGGCTTCCTTTGATGATGGACAGCAAAGTATATGATGAAATAAACCCTTTCCTCTCCAAGTTGTTTTTTGGTCAGTGTTTTATTAAGGCAACAGAAAGCAAACTAGAACAACCCATGAACACACATATGAACACACACACACACACACACACACACACACACACACGACTGGACAAAGTAGTATGACATTTCTTTAAGTGAATCTCAGAGCCTGAGAAATTAGAAAAAGTGCATGTCATACACAGAAGTTAGGAGCTAGGTAAAGACTGACCAAGAAACAATAGCAGAACCGCAGCAGCCAGAGAGCGCCTCGTGACCAGGAGACAGAGCTGCCTCTGCTGTATTTCGGGGGAGGCACTTGCTTGGCTGCATTAATGAGAACAGACAGTCCAGGCTCTTCCTGACATTGGTACCATAAGCACCGAGTCAGGCCTGCAGCAGCCCTCAGCAAACGCAGCCTCAGGAGCCTGACATGGCAAGAGGTTGTAGGAAGGCCTTGAATGCTCTGCCACTGGTTTTGTGAGCCATCATGACTCGGGTAGGAGGCAACAGTGGCATAAAAAACCTGGATAAGCGTTAGAGATGCAGTTTCTACAGGAAGAGGCATCTATATGGAAACCTCTAGGGGAGCCAGGCAAATACTCTGTGTTGAAGCTATGCTGAGCAAGCTAGCAGCTCCTGTCCTAAAGCATTGAAGTCATCAGGGCATCAAGAGAAAAACCAGCATACTGAGATAAACTCAACGTAAGGTTAAGAATCTGTGTGGAAGACCTGAGTACTTGTTGAATAGAAACAGCTTTCTCACAACCCGCAGCCTCTACCATCCGTGGATCTCACAGCTAGATGTCACTCCCACCCCTCAGCTCCCATCTAAGCACTGGACTCTCCAAAGCTGCTGTAGTCCTGCCAAGACAACTGTGTGATGGAGTCTCCAGCTCTGGGAACTCCTGGCCTGCTCCTGAACTGACAATCAGTGTCCTTTGGTCCTTGGTAGTCCCCTATGGTCCTAGTTTTAGCCAGTGTCTGGCCAGAGTTGCTGTTCCCTCCTTGGTCCCTGCCTGAACATTTGGGGTCTTATGTTATCCACCGATCATACTCTATGGGTCCTTGGCTCAACCCTATCTAGTGGCCTAGCTAGCCAATCGAACACTTTCTACTTTGCTATCCTTTGGGCTTCAGGGAGTCCTAATCTGTGTCTTGTTGGGTTGATACATTCTTGCTTTATTCCAGTGAGTTACATTCTAATCATGGAAGAATTGTAGAAATTTGCCCATTGTGTATTATCCCATTCTGTCCCCATGAGGCTTGGAATCCAGAAATTCATCTAGAAAAGACCATCAAGGGGTCAGCATTTCAGAGTGGGCCCAGTTCTCTTCCTGCTTATAAAATTAATAACCCAACGTGATCTACAAAGTGAGTTCCAGGACAGCCAAGGCTACACACTGAAACCTTATCTTGAAGGAAACACACACACACACACACACACACACACACACACACACACACACACACACACACACACACACAGAGGAAGTCAGCCTTTTCACTACCAAAGGCTCTAAAAACCACTGGGGCTAAGCCTTCTGGGTATCCCAGTAGCGCCAGCCATGGCTTCATTAAGGTCTGATCCTGTGTGGCTTGAGTCTGCTGGGGCAGGAGCAACAGAGAGCTAACAAGGGGAGGAGTCCAGGCCAGTTACACCCTCCACCTTTCTTCTGCCCTGAGCACCAGCTGTGGAAAGAATTCCCCTTTGAGGGGCTTCTGGAGTATCTCTGATGGGTTAGATGGTTTGAGGATGGCAAGAGCCTCTCACCAATCTTCATAACAAAAGGCAGAATGTGGCATATAGGGACAGCTTTGTTTATGATTGTAAAAACAGCTGTGCAGCTCCGTGATGACTCTCCCAATTAAGTACGCCTTCAGTTAATACCATTGAAACTCAATTATCATTAACAAAGGCTAGGGGAACCTTTTCTGTCCCGACCACCGGGATCTTCAGCAGAGACCCTAGAAGGGGGAATGGCGAATGAAAGGGACAAGAGACACAAAGAATTGACAGCAAGACAGTACTCTGATCAAGCTGCAATTTTTTGTTTTTCTCAGGTGGGTTTTATAGTAAGCAGACCAGGAAACTTTCTTTGGGAAAAGATCAGGGGACTGTTGAATTGCCAAGCAACCCAACCAAGCAACCCAACCACAAAACATTATTACTAATGGTCAGTGTAGCAGAAAGATAAGGAAATGTTAAGTTATTTTCTAATAACTCAAGACTTGTCCAGGCATGTCAAAAGTTTCTGGTTAGTGGCTCAATACTGGACAATAGAGACTTATATGGCATGGCTCTTAAAATTGTCCTCAGACTTTCCAAAATCTTGGGAAACTTAAAATTTTTTAAAATAATTCCTAAAATTAAAAAAAATGGAAAGTAATGATTCACCTGTAGATGAACAGTCTTAATAAATAAGAAACACAGAGCCAATTGCAGAGTTAAAAGCCCAAGCGGTCAGAGCAGTAGCTGAGAGCTGAGCTTATCCTTCGCTGCCACTGCTATTCTTCCTCTCAGCAAGAGCGCTACTTCCTGTGTATCTGTTTTTTATAGACTTTCTGTTCTGCCTTCTCATTGGTTGTAAACCCAACCACATGACCTCCTCGTCACTGCCCATCTATACAGACTATGGTTGGTATTGAGATTAAAGGCATGTGTCTCCATGCTGGCTGTATCCTTGGACACACAGAGATCTCCCTAGCTCTGCCTCCCAAGTGCTGGGATTAAAGGCGTGCGCCGCCGCCGCCGCCGCCGCCGCCGCCGCCGCCGCCGCCGCCACCACCACCCAGCTTCTGCTATGGCTTGCTATTAGCTCTGACCCCCAGGCAACTTTATTTATTAACATACAAATAAAATCACATTTCAGTACAAATAAAATATCACCATATTCACCTTCTCTTTAGATAACACATAATCTTTGCCCAAAACCCTTTAATTTAGGTCCTATTGAACTGAACAGCAAAGCTTCCTTTTAAAAGGCTGGTGTCACTGATCGATGCCACTTAAACATTATTAGTTTGTTGTTTAGAAGGCAGAGTCTCAGATCCAACTAAGGTTGAGAGCAACCAATTGGATGCAATTGACTACGAATTTTCATCTCGACAAATTTCAAATATTCTTCTAAAAATTAGATTATTTTCTTCTAACATGGACAAGGAATTACATCCTCCATCCGGCAGTAATTCTGAGGCACTTAATTGGAATCTTGAGTATTAACTGTATTGGGTTGCTTCTTCCTTTGACAGGCCTATAGGTTAAGGAGAAACAACCCACAATTGGGAGCGGGGAGGACATGGTGGTGGGAGGCATGAGCAGCTGGGACTCCTTGTGTCCTCACATCTTAACAGAACAGGAAGTAGAGAACAGACCGGAGATGAGACTGGATTAAAAACCCTCGAGGACATCATTCCTCTGATAACCTCCACCTTCTAAAGTTTTCACAATCTTTCAGAATGGAGCAACAGCCGATGACATGACATGTAGACACTTGAACCTCTGAGTGGCATTTTGCATGCAAACGACAATGATGACCCAGATACGTGACTGGGTAGACAAATACCCTCTTGAGGTAGAAGGCATGTACTCCACACACATTCTACCACTTCAGACTGTGCTCATGGGACCTGCTGCATATTAGTGGAACCAGTGCCCAGTCTAAAAGGAGATCTGTTCCACTTTCCCCCAGTGTCAACCCAGTGTCCCAGAGATTGTCCCAGGAACAAGGAACTGGCAAGACACTTTGCAAACCTATTGATGGCAAGGCCTTCATTTGGCCAGAGTCATCACATCTGTTTGTCAGGTCTACATCCTAGGACAGACAGACTGCAGATAAAACTGTAAATATGCCCAAGATTGTCCTCGTAACTCAACACATCACTCTGCACTTTTCCCTACATCCTCTGCACCATCTCCCTCTTGTCAATCCCCCTTGGATCCCCAGACCTGCAGGTAGACCTCCTCCTTTCTCTGCTCGCTAGACAATCTTGACACATGGATGTGAGTGATTGGACTTAATATTCTAAAAAGTGTTCTTGAGTTGGGCATTGGACTCAGGGGTAGAGCATTTGCCTAGCATGCATGAGCCCCTGAGTTCAATCCCTAATATCACAAAAAAAGTAAACGAGTTTTCTCAAAGAATGAAAATGAGGTGCAGGGGTGGGGAGTGGGGTGTGGAAAATCATGGTATGTGTTTATATTTAAGCATATGGAAGGATTCATTTAGTACCCTTCATATACAACAAATGAGTTCTAAGTCTCTTTCAGAAGTTGCATGGCCGTGATGTGCAGCCTTGATTACACATTGGATTCACCTGGAAAGTGTTTGCACCATGCCAGTATCTGGGAATTACTCCAGACTAGGCAATCAGACTCTCCAGCAGCAGCTGGCATTGCAGAACCCTCGGGAATCTGGCATTGGCAGGTGTGGCAAATTTTGAACGAAGAACTTGTCTTTGTCATGTTCTAGTATCTTTTTCTTAAAAGGAGATGGCAATTCCAATCTTCCCACCACATGCTTGGCCTACAGGGCATCTGCCCATAGAAGGGGCTCAGTAACACTGGTTCCTTCCTGAAGGAAACCCCCATATAGGTCCCGACTTCCTCCCGGACCCCGGATTAGGCACAAACCACACCCAAACACCTGTTTTCACAGAGCGCTCCTTTATTAAACAGAGAAGAAAAGTTAAAGTGGCTGCTTCTGACTCAGGCAGAGAAACAGAAGCAAATGACTTTGCAGGTGTAGTTTTGAAGAGGAGGAAAAGGGGAGGTCTGTGTTAGGATGGGCTAGGATGGGGTGGTAAAGGGGATAGAGGACCAGGGAGAAGGGGAAGGGGACAAGGGAAAGAAGGATGGGATATCTGTCCCAGAGGACAAAGGACTGCCTCTGGATAGAAGGGAGGCAGATGAGGCACATAGGCAAGTGGTGGCTTATAAAGGTAAAGGAAGAGCCCCATGTTAGGACTAGGTGTTTAATTTTAATTGGGCACGTTAATTAGGTGAACCAAAGGGGGCTTTTCATAGCTGGACCTTGGTAGTCGGCCTCAGGAGAAGGAAGTGGCCAAATAAGGGAATAGACCTTGGTGGCTAGCTTTAGGAATGTAATCTAACAGTTTTTAGTAAAGCAGAGGGAATGGAAAGAAGGGCAAGGCCTGCCAGAGCCACTTGTTCGAGTGGGCCGGTGTCCCTTCACTTCCTCCTAGTCTGTCAGGAATCCAAGCCAGAAATTACACATCAGGAGAACTAAGTACATGTTTGGCTCTATGTAAACAACAAATACTTTTCTTTTTGAAGGAAAAAATCCCTTTGACAGTCCTAGAACCTCCCAGAACAACTCCTTTCAACTGTGAGCCACCCTCATACCTTAACTACAACTCAGCCTTACCCCAAAGATGGCCAGGGGAAGACCTGGGGATAGGTGTGTACATGAGGAAGTGTATGTGTACACATGAGCACACAGGCGTGCATGCACATACATGTGGAGACCAGAGGACAATTGAGAGCTGTCCACATTGTTTTGGAACCGTCTCTCACTAAATCTGGAGTTCACCAAGTAACAGTTTCCTCTGAGATTAAAACACTCCACCTTGCTGGGGCAGTGTCGATGGACACTGGGGCTAAGCAGAGTGACCCCATCTCTGAAAAACCTAACCAACACCCCCCACCCACCCCTGTAAAAACAAAAATTTCATCTTGCAGGAAGTTCTTTAATCAGGAAGGTAAACAACTCAAAATAGCTTCAGGAAGTTTCTGAAACTGACCAGATTCACTAGGCCCCTCTCTACCAGAATAAGCACTGAAAAGCTGACAGAAGGAAGCTGAGCCGTAAAGACTCTCAGACAAGTAGAGCTATAAAAAAGACTCTGAGACCCGAGCAGCTGCCTGGAAGAAGCAGAAACTAGCCAAGCTGCCTGGAAGAAGTTTAGATCAACGGAGGTACCTGGAAAGGACGCCCTCCAACCTGTAGAGCTGCCTGCAGGCTGTGCAGTGTGCTCCAGGTTCTCAACTTTGTGAGCTGTCACCCTTGCTGGGGTGGGCTTTTGTGATACAGCTGTCTTGGAGTCATTTCTGCTCCTGTAGGTAACCCCTCACCCATATTCCTTAAGTAACCCCAATAAAACTCACTGGTTCACCAAGTTGGACTTCGATGGTATCTGTACTTTGGTCTGTCATGGGTTCCCTGTCTGGGGTGAGTAGGGTGTGTGTTGTATCTCCTCAGGAAAATTTTTGTCACACACCAATCAGGCTGGCTGGCTATGAAGTCCCGGGGGTTTACCTGTCCGCCTCTCTGGTGCCGTGATTTAAAACACATACTATCTTGCCTGTCTTTCTGTGGGCTCTATGGATTGAACTCAGGTTAATGTGTTTTTAAGGCTAAGCTACCTCCCCAGCCCCTGGATACTAGCATTTTTAAAGAAGTTTCTAAAGTAAGTTAAAGAATAAGTCCAATGGTCCAAAGATAGATTTACCTTCCATCTCTGCCTCTTACAACATGACCTTAAACACAGCACACAAATTATCCCAGATTGAAAATGGAGATGTCATTGGGCTTATAGTCATAAGGATAAAACAATATAATGTAAGTTAGAGGCTTTTAAAACCACAAAGCACTGGATGAGTTTAGTTTTTATCATTTTGAAGACAAGAGTCTTTCAGGCTAGTTGTATAATGGGACACAGCCTTTCTAAGACCCTACTTGGAGAGGGATGGAGATCTAGGCAAAGGGACACACTCAAGAACATGAGTGTGACGAGACCTTGTCTGCTTTCTCTGTGTTGATAATTCATGAAACTTTAGGCAAATTGAAAAACTGGTAAATTTCTCTGTCACAAACAACAATCTGCCTGATGGTGAATGGTTGCTGGGACTTTCTTCTGCAGCATGGATTCTCCTTCCTCAGCGGCTTCCTCACATCCTACAAAACTCCCCCACTGGCAGGGCTTGGAGGGAGCGTGGACCAGTTCATTATTCTGCTCACGCAGTTTCTGGGCATCAGGTTTAGTTTAGCTGCCAGAGCAGTAGGATGCTGGGGTATTTTCAAGCCTTTAGCCCTTGGCACTGTAAATCAGCCTGAATGTCAGCCAGGAAGAGGACTGAGACGTGAGCTAGCCTTATGCCCGCAAATTCCATTCATTACTCCTGAAATAGGGGGGAACAATAAATGTTGCATTTAGACTCACCTTTGGGACACAGCTTAAATATCAAGAAGCATGAACTAGGAAGTTTCAGGACTGCTTCTCCTCCCCACTCGCCTTGGCATTCAGATGCCCATTGTACACTGTGGCCCCACAATGCTCTTATGTTTCTTTAGTCAGTGGTTCTCAGCCATGTCATATCATTTGGGGGTCTGAGAGAAACCAGTACCTCAAGCCCAATTTCAGACATGCTGGTACATGTTGATTCAGAATCTATGTGTTAGGACTAGGGAGATGGCTCAGTTGATAAAGTTCTTGCCTTGGAAGTATGAGGACCAGAGTTAGAATCCCAGAACCCATGTAAAAATGCTGGAATGATGGTATGTACTTACAATCCCAAAGCTGGGGAGGTACAGATGGGAGGATCCTGGCGCTTGCTTCCCAGCCAGCCAGAGTAAATGATGAGTTCCTGGCCGGGGAGATACCCGGTCTCAAAGACGGTAAATGGCATTTCTGAGGATGACACTTGTCCTCTGATCTACGATACATGCACACACATGTACACACCTGTATTTTAACTTACATTCTCACACATGATTCCTCCTCGGCATACCAGGTTTGATCATCCCTGTTTGATAACATCCACTTATCAAAGCATCCTGAACAGCACTCAGTGTTCTCCATCTCACAGACCCATCAGTGCTGTGACCAGGTCAGAACCACACAGCTAGTGACTAAGCAGAGACCCACCCAGCTCTGCTGACATCAGGAGAGAAGCACTTCCCACCAGCAGTAGTCAGGGTTCTCAGAGCAGTGGTCGCAACCTTCCTAAGGCTGTTACCCTTTAGTATAGTTCACATTGCAGGGACCCCAACCATGAAATTATTTTTGTTGCTACTTCATAACTGTAATTTTGCTATTGTTGTGAATCATAATGTAAATATATGACATAGGATATCTGATATGCGATCCCTATGAAAGGATCATTTGACTCCCCCATGAAGGTCGTGACTCACAGGTTGAGAACCACTGCTCTAGAGGAACAGAACTTAAATGAATCTCTGTATATATATAGTCCAAGTCAGCATCAAATCTGCTTCATTTTATATTCCTAGCACCTAGTACTGCCTTGTAAGTAGTAGGTATTAGTAAATTGATTATGGGCAGGGGTGGGGAGAGAGAGTGTCTGCTTATCTTGCACAAACACACAGACACATAGACATGACTAAAAAATAAGAAAAACAAATCTAAAGGAAGCCCATGATGGAGACAGGGCTCATTACCTCCCGTGTTATGGATATGGAAATTGAGGTTCAAAGAGGTTAAGTGACTAATCTAAGATCACACAGATAAGTATTATCCAAACTCCTTCCAGGGCTCTCCCTCTGAATAATTCTGTCTTTTCTGTCTCTGACACGGTCTGGACTGCTGCTGGTACCTGGAACAAGTGTCGTGTGTGTGTGTGTGTGTGTGTGTGTGTGTGTGTGTGTGTGTGTGTGTGTGTGTGAGAGAGGGGGAGGGAGGGGGAGAGAGAGAGAGAGAGAGAGAGAGAGAGAGAGAGAGAGAGAGCGCATTTATTAGAATGACCTACAGGATATGGTCCAGCTAGTCCAACAGTGGCTGTCTACCAATGGAAAGTCTAAGAATCCAATAGTTGTTCAGTCCCTGAGGCTGGATGCTCCAGTTAGTCTTCAGTATACACCAGAATCTGAGGAAGCAGACTCTAGTGCCAGTGGAGGAATGGCCTGGCCTGTGAGAGTGAGGGCAAACAGGCAAAGAGAGCACGCTTGCTTCTTCCATGTCCTGTATATAGGCTTCCAGCAGAAAGTACGGCCCATATGAAAAGTGGATCTTCCCACCTCAAAAGATCCAGATTAAAAGTGGGCTTCCCACTTCAAATGGTTTAATTAAGAAAAATCCTTCATATGTGTGCCCAGCCACTTGAGTTTTAGTTAATTGCAGGTGTAGTCAAGTTGACAACCAGGAATAGCCATCACACCACCCTACCCATTAGGACCGTTACCAAAGACATGGAGTCTATAATTTATTTTGCATCTTCCTGGTACTGTTCTTAACAGATTCCCTACAAATGGACCTAAGAGAGAAGAGTTGTCAAAGACACAGGAGATGAAGATGGTGGCAGTCAAGCTCTTCACTGACAAGGACCATTACCCAGAAGTCAGAGAGATTTCAGCTACAGATTTCTGGTAACCCTGGAAACCTACTTCCGTAGCAAGGTCTACAAGTCCTCAAAGGACAGGGTGAAGATTAGAAATGTAATTGGAGAGAGGGCGAATGGAGCCCTTGAGGAAGAAAGCTGCCCTCACATCTATGAACACTTCTCTGCCAGGCAGTGCCCCAGAGCAAAATACTGCAGCCAGGTCAGCCAAACATCCAGGTCATGGATGGAGGCATTGCCTCCAGGATCTTGCACTCCTGTCCTGCCTGATCAAACTTCAGGTACCAGCAGCAGTCCAGGCTGTGCCAAAGACTGAAAGAATTATGCAGAGGGAGAGTCTTGGAAGGAGTTTGGATAAATGACCTTAGTGAAAGGAAAAGTATCAGCTCAGAACCCCTAAGGCCAAGTTCTCTGCACAAAGGAGATTTATTTGCCCCAGAGGGACAGAGAGCAGGGATTAAGAGACAAAGATAGGAGCTAGAGGAGGAGGGAGACAGGGAAGGGAACCAGGGAAAGAGAGCAGGGGTATTTGTCCTCGAGGGGGTAAGGGTGGGGCAAAGGACTGCCTCTGGATAGAGACAAAACAGATGTGGCTCATAGGCAGATGGCAGTTTATAAATGTAAAATGGAAGCCCTGTATTAGAACCAGGTGTTTCATTTTAATCAGGTGTGTTGATTAGGGGAGCCAAAGGGGGCTTTTGATTGCTGGACTTCAATACTTTGATAGCTGAACCTTGATGGTCAGTCTCAGGAGGAGGAAGTGGCCAAATAAGGGAACAGATCTTGGTGGCTAACCTTAGGAATGTAATTTAACAATTTTTAACAAAGCAAAGGGACTGGGGAGAAGGGTATGACCTGCCAGAGCCACATCAGCCATGCATGAGCTGGCCAGAGTCCTTCACTTAGATTAGTCACTTAACCTCTTTGAACCTCAAATTCCATATCCATAACACAGGAGGTAGTGAGCCCTATCTCCATCATGGGCTTCCTTTAGATTTGTTTTTCTTATTTTTCAGTCATGTGTATGTGTCTTGGTGTTTGTGCAAGATGGGCAAGCACTCTTTTGCCCTCAATAACCAATTTATTATACCTACTACTTACAAGGCAGTAATGGGTGCTAGGAATATAAAATGGACTTGATGCTGACCTTAACTTGTTTACAGGCTGGTGGGGAAAGGTACCACTGAATTTTGTGGTGTTTTGAATAAATATTTGTTAATGTAAAATGTATTTATCGCTCAGCAAGCTCTCTTAACCACTGAGCCATTTCTTGGCTTCCTGTACTGTGTTTCAGACTAGACATGCACAAATACAGTTTGTGTGGAAGAGACAAGGAGTGGACTTGGGAGGCTCCTTGACAATGTGGTCCACCCACCACTGAATCACCTCACACTTCACTAGCAAGACAGTGTTCTTAGTCGAAACATAGTCCTAGCAAAGCTGTGAAATGAAATGTTTCTCAGGAAAGATAATGACTATTTACCACTTAATTTTCGTCTGAATTACTCTATCCACGGGTTATTCAAGTACTGTTCTGAAGCAAATATCCTATGAGAAAATTTTCAAAGCCTGCCCTGCTAAACTCTTGAGAAGTTGTGGACTCCCCTAGCCAATGGAAACTGAGCAGAGGTGATGCCAAGAGCTAGACCGAGTTTCTCATCTCTTTCCTTCTTCTCAATGGCAGAAAATGTCCCAGGAAGAGGTGGCTGCGTCAGCTTGCACCTCGCTGTGTGCCCGTGTGAGAAACAGAGCTCAGAAATGAGCCTCTGTATTAATATAAAGCTAGAGAGAGAGTTGGGAGTCTCATTTATTATTATGGCAGTCTCATTTGTTATTATGGCATGCTTGTCTTACATGCCCTGGAACCCATCTCTTTGTATTCGTGCATGTCCAGTCTGAAACACAGTACAGGAAGCCCAGCAGCCAGTGATTTCTGCCAAGGTCTGCACTTTCAATGTGATAGTGGAACTCTGGGCTTCAAATGTTTGCACTCACCCCTCCCATCCTAACAATTATAACATTAGTTATAATTTATCATGAGAAAAGTCGATGATGGAGGCTGGAGAAATGGCTCCATGGTTATGAGTGCTTGTTGAGCAAATTCAGAAAGACAGGCTTATGGACATACACAGTGCAGATTTGACCCCAGCCCAAAGCACTGTGATCTCCCACCAGTCAGGAAAAGGTCACATGTTCTTTAATGATTTCAGGGCACGTGTGTTGCTGTGTGTTCTCAGTCTCTGTTCCATCTCTCTTAGCACGTTAAGGACCTTAATACACTCTGACCCCCATCCTTGCATCCTACTTCACAACAGGGTCCCTTTTGAACACACTGAACCATCGTGGGAGAAGGCTATGGGGGATCTCAATATATGGCTCTCCTTTAGACTTCATGAAATAAAATCATCTATTCGGCCTTGCTCAGGCCACCTACTTGTCTAGAAAATTACCAGACACTTATCCAAGACTAAAAGATTGAATTCTTGTAACTCAGCAGCAATCGTTAGAGGTGTTACTGGCTATGTTAGATTTTCTTCAGGTATGAATTTTCATTTCTTCTCTCTTTCACTCTTTCAACTATGGAAATAAGGTGGCAAGGTTAAAAGGATGCTGCTGTGGATTCTGAGAAAGACAGGCTCTCATAAAACAGTATCCCCATGTAACCATGGGAAGGCCTTTACTCTCTCAGGACTTCACCCCATCTGTAAGTCT